>APFE031758556.1:0-16741 GCA_000404065.3 Pinus taeda | reverse complement strand
TAATATTGTTACTATCCAACTTAATATGTCATCAAAGCTAGAATGCTTGGATGAAACTTTGTCACTATCAGTTTGCTTGGATCGGGCTTTATCTTGATCATCATTTTTTTCTATAATTGTAACATGGTGTGAATCAAAAGTCAAGTCGATATTGAAGATATTTTTATTCTTGTTGTGTTTAGTCGACTATCCTTCGTCCTCTGCCTATGATGAGCTTCCTTCTATGTTGAGTTTGTCTAGAGTCAATTTTTTATGTTCCTGTGTTTGTTGAACTACCATCATTTTCTATAGTCATCGTTCAACGAATACATATTTTACATGTCCAAGAAACTACAAGACGTGAGGCCCAATAGATTATTCTAGAAATTGTTCTAATTCTTTAGGCTTCTTTTCTTTTCTACCCTTTATAGGGTATCCTCAAAAATATTTCATGCGATTGAGTGTAGATTCTATTGTTATTGTGGGTCTTCTAGTTGAATACCTAGAAATATTTCATTCCCATTTATTGTATATGTTTATGTACCGGTTGTTTTCCAACTCCGTGAGTCTTCGCTTGCAATATTCTTATGATATTATGTCGCAGGTACTATGAGGTCAAATTTAAATGGTTGTCTAACTATGCTTTCATTTCTTCTTCTTGTTCAGAATCTAGAAGGATTAAAAGTATATCCCCTTGTTTTTCTTGAGCTTGTGGTGGAATTGTATTATGTTAGATTATTAACTGATCATATATACATTTGGTCAATTGTAGGTTGATACAGAATATCTTTCTGGGCTACATCTAAAGAGTCAACATGCCAAACTTCAATTATTTGTAGCGACAATTGAATCTGCGATGAGGGAGGAAACATTTTTTGTATGTGTTGAGGTACTCTCCATCTATTGGAGGATTTTTAAATATTTCTGGAGGAGTAACTAGTGAAGTTTGTTTCATGTCTATCCAAATTACTAAAGAAGGGAACCAAATGGACTTATTAAAATTTTCACATTCATACCGGTTCATATTCAGCATGTCACCAATGTGTTTTTCCTATTTGTATATTTTTGTCGTCATGATAATTTGACTAATTTATGGTAGAATATTGAGTTTAATGTTAGATGCTCTACCTATTCATGAAAAATGACTCTCTCTCATTAGTAAAAATTTAGAAATAAGAAAAAAAAAATTGAGATATCAAAAACTTAATTGAACAGTACATGTATTTAACAAAATAATATAAACATGAATAAATAAGAACCCAATAATGAATATTTATTATTCGTATGGCATTGAATAGTGGAAATAGGAAAAAACCATATAAAAATACACAATTTTGAAATTTTGAAATTTTATAATTTTGAAATACATATAACTAAAAGTGGGTTTTGGATCAATATCGATAATCAAAACCATTACCATATGTTGTCTCAAGAAAAGTGATTTTTGGGTTAATATAGATAATCAAAATATCATTTGCAAAATACACAACATTTACTATATTCCTTTCTTATGTGATTGCATTTGGAGTTGCACTTCATTCAACTTTATCACTATGTTATGCCACTTTAGGTACATAAAATTTATCATCGTAATGCTATAGTTAATGTGTTAGATATTAAAATTAATGCGTGTTGTAAAATTTCAAGAATTATAATGTCAAGATTGTGAAGTGTACTAGGGGTCATAGTTTCTAGAATTCATTGTGTTTTAAAGCTCATAGTGCACTATGGTTTAATTAATTTTAGAGTTAGTCCCTTAATAATTATAAAGTGTCATTCTTTCTTAATAGTAAGAGTGGTTAGAGGTTGCATTATGGAAGGGTTTGTAATTATCTATGAGTATGAGTGATCATAGTAAATTAGTTGTTATGGGTCATATTAGTGTTTTGACATTAATAATGGTTTTAGGTTAAGGGGCACATATTGTATCAGATATTATAGTGGTCAGAGTGTCAAAGGTTACATTAAATAAGGGGAACCATTTTGTGGGGGTTAATATATAGTTCAATATATAGAAATATCTAATAATAGATTGATTACAATTAGTGAATTTAAGGATACATATATTAATATATATTTTTATAGATCAAAATATTATTGGTAACTAATAAGTAATGTGCGTTTCCTTATGATTGCCCTCACTGTTTTAATCCAATAACTAATTGGTTGTACTTAAAAAACTTTTAGCTATTTAGTAGCTAGATTTTTGATACTCCTATTTTGCAAGACTCTTAAAAATATTGAAAAAGTTAAGTTATCTCAAACAATTTGAAATGAATATTTTATTGATATATTTATCATTCAAATTATTCAACCTAAAAATATTTAAAAATAAAATATAAATTAATTATTTTTTAATTACCAATAAAGAAAATTGTTAATCCATATGATTTTAATGAAAATGAATATTAACTTATATGATTTTATTTATTAGTTAAAAAAATTATTAACCTATAATGACCCAGGGCAAGTAGACAATCATGGCACGAAGTTGAAAATGGCAAATTCCAGTTCCTTCGTTCTAATTTCCTGTAGCCCACGCTCACCCCTGGCACCATCTCTTATGTTCTTCATTCCACTAAATTATATGCAATTTTATTGAATTGTTTAAAATCCACACGTCATAGTTTTATTAGGCTTGTTGAGGAGGCTTTGAATTTTATGACAACTCGGAGGCGATGAGTAACGACGGACGTTGCCGAAATACTGGGGCTAGAGTAATTCGACTAACGAATTCAGAAAAAGCATCTGTTGTGGTCCTGACTCCATTCATCGGGAAGAAGATAAGATAATGATTTTGTGGTTTTGACTTTATCCGTTGGGATAGCGTGGAGTAGAGTAAACATTTATTTACCTATGAGTAAAAGTATAGAGGATATATGTAAACATTTATTTACACTTTTGTAAAGGTCCAGCACCTCACCGTCTTGGTCTCTGTTGGTAAAGTGAATTCATTTTTAATATTTAGTTGTCTCTCTATCTCACCTTCTTGGTTATTGTTGCCAACATGAATTGGTTTTAACATGTAATTATGTATGTGTTTTATCATTTTTTTGTTGGCAACATGAATTCATATTAACATCTATTTAATTATTATTTATAAAGTTGTTGTATAAAATGTTCGATAAATTATCAATTTGTATATATATAGATATATATATATGATTATTCTCATTTTTTAACTCTTATAAATAATTATATATATATATATTTCTAGCATTTTTTTTTTAAGTTTTATTTAATTTTTAAGAAATAATTTCCCATTATTGTAAACTTTTTTTATTTTCATTTTAATTTAGTAACAAATAACTAATTTTAAAATTAATTATAAATGTGTTTCAAATGGGTTTTGTGAAGGTTATATTATTTTATTATATCTTATTTAACATTCCAAATATTGTTTTTTCTTCGAGGAGAAAGATCCTAATTTTGTTAATTAAAACAAATAGCTCATCAAAAATTGCAAAAAATAATGTACATATGGGGAGAAAAATCATGTTTTTCTCCCTTTCTTATTCTTCACCTTGCACCACTCCCCTTGAATCAGCATCGAAGATGTAAGTGCAAGGTGAAGTATCATCCTCAGGTCAAGGGTTTTGTTTATCAGAATCAGAGTTATCTAATGTATGTAGTCATTTGGATCCAGGGGTATCCATTGTGTATGGTATATTTACTACCTATGAGTCCATAGAAGATTGTGGATGTAAATCATGTAGATTGTGGATGTAACTCATGTGCTTCTGATTCCTTGTTCATATGATCTTCCTCATTGGTATGGGATGTTCCACACCAGCTTCCTCCTCCTCATGAGAGCCTGGTGGTGAAAATTGCCATCCCTTGGCCTGTTTCCTGTTTTGTTCTTTCCACATGTGTTTTTTTTGGCTTCAGGCACTTATTTTGTAGGTGTCCTATTTGCCTATAGTTTCTACATCTTTGTATTTCTATAATAAAGTATATGTGTCCAGCACCACTATTTGTGCTTCAGTTGAATGTGGTCGACAAACCTTTGTTGAGATCTACTTCTACACATATTCGTGCGAATGTGAAAATTCTTTTCTCTAGTCTTTGTGTGTCCATTCTAATGTGTCGCCCGATGGTGTTGTTGATGCCTGCAAGGTTTTGCTGGTTCCATAGATGTAATGTTGATGCCTGCAAGGTTTGGCTGGTTCCATAGATGTAACAGGAGGTTTTGCAGATGAACCCAAACTTGAATCCTAGATACAACCATAGTATTTGCATGAAATTTTGGAAACAATGACGTGATGAAAAGACCCATGGATCCCCAGAACCATGGTCCTTTCTGTAATATGATGTCTCTAGCCTTTGTTGATGGGAAATTTACAATGAAAAACCCCTTAGAATAGAGGTGAATATCATAGTGAGAACTGCAGTTTGTGAAAATCCAGTGAAAGAGCTCGGTGGGTTTTGTGGAGAAACAGTTGTATCTACAGATAATAGGTTGTTTTCCCAAAATATTACAATGCTCATTTTTTTCTGGTGTATCTCTATTTAATTTTAGGATGTGATTCAATTTCTCCATAATATATGTACATGGTTCAGTTCCAGCTTGCTTTGTTGTGGCAGAAGGTGAATTTTTCTCTTGGAGGATGTTTTTGAAGGAAAGTCCTCATTTTTTGTGCTTTTAATGTATTTATTTGTTTCTGGTTGAACTGCTCTAAAATCCTCCTCTTGAATGATTTGTTTTATTGTAATCTGTTGTGCCACCTCTCAACCTCAAATTGAGTATTATAGTAGACACAAGTAAAATATTGTATTATGTGAGAGGTTTGGGATCCTGGAGAGCTTTGCCCCCAAAACTTAGATATTGTAATCCAACTGGATATCCAAAATGATTTGACATAAGATTCTCAAAATGCATCACACAGTCTATTGCATAACCCATATCAATAATGACATCTCCGAAGGGGTTTTAATAAAAAATTTAAATAAAAAAATATTAACTAGTGATGAGGGTTCTAATTCTGTCTAGAGGTAGCATGACCAAGCAGCCTCAAGTGCACCATAATGCAATGGGATCTCTGTGGGCTCCTTCAGGAAACTATTTCCCTGTTCCCTGTAGCCAGACTCCTTTTCGGCTTTCTTTGCGACCCTGCAGACAATCATGGGGACAAAATTCATCACGGCCTTCGGAGCAACAGTCTTACTGGCTGCAGCTTGATCCTTGGCATTGAGGGCCAACGCCTTTGAAGCTGCAGGTTTCGCACCAATATTTGGTGCCTCATCTTTCTTTAGGGCCTCAGGCATGACCATGGCATATGGGCACGAATCGCAATACACGTTTAGAGCCACGATGGCTACATAGATCCTCTGTAAATGAGGGCGCTGTCAGCTTCATCCATTTGGGATTCCTGTTCGATACCTTGACGGGCTTTTCTTTGGTGTCTATGTAACCTTCATACGTCATGGCCACAGCCAGGATGGGATCTGCTGTAGGGCCAATCGATGACATTGACCAGTCGGCTCCAGACCCTAGCAGAGCTCTACTCATCATCTCCATTCCGCTATCATCCACGACGAAATATGAAAGAAAGCAAAATAAGAATAGTGGATTTGGGAGAATGCGTAAAAGATCCTGCATGAAAAAGATACCACCAGGAATAAAAAATGCATGAGTCGAGTGTCCATTCTCTACATAGATCATATATTTCCAACAACTTTGGATCACCTGAATCCCTTCCAGTGTGGTTCCCATAGAACTTCGGTCCTCCTTTGATGTTCATCGCAACAACAATACCCCACTGTGCGGATTCCTTTGATCAACAGAAACAAGCATAAGCTCGATTGCAGTGAATTCAACTTTGCAGCAGCTTAAAACCCTATCGCACATTTTTTCCCCGCTCTCCATTCTCCTCCTCCCTCACGTTACAAATATTAATATTTTAAAGAAAACCTCATATATAAATATAAAGCGTTCATTCAAAAATTTTTAAAATTTTATTGTAATTAGCTTCAAATTTAATTTAATATAAAAACATTGGAAATTGTAATTAACTTAAAATTTTAATATAAAAACATTTCCAACTTAACAAGAAGTTTATAAATTTATTAATTTGTTTAAATAAATTGATATTAATAACGAATGAACAACACCACTTTAAACAAAATAAATAACTAATTTATTAGTTAATTAATCTGTTATGATACAAAATGCGTGGAGTTTATAACTTGTTATAATATGACAAAAATATATGGTTGTGAATTTTCTTTATAAGCATCATGACCATTTTTTGTAAGTTTGAAAATAACATGTCTTCATGATTGATTTTAATCAATATATACTTTTCAACAATACAAATAATTACAACATCACAAGTGACTATGACAATGATATTTTTTGAAACCACAATCATTCAATGATAGTTTAAAAATATATCAAAAGTCTCTCGTGATGATGATAAAATACAAACAAAATAAACATAGAATTTAAAAATTAATTTACAAATTGATGTCTTATGATCATAGAATTTCAAATGTATGTGGCTTTAGTTTATGCTATGTACTTTTTTTTGTGCTCTTGTTTTCCATTGGTTGTTTGTTATCTTTGTATGTGTATAATTCTTTTACACATATGTAATCATATAAAATAAGTACTTTGCCAATGTGTAGAATTTGCATACTAAAGTACTGATCTTTAACTTGTAGCTTAATTTAATAAAATCTTGTTTTTTTTTTCCAAATGACAACAACATCATGAATGAATTTGAATTTCTTTCTAATTAATCATTTTTCGTAATTATATAGAATATTTATGATGATAGAATTTTAAATGTTTGTGTTTTCATTTTATGTAATGAATGTTTTTGTTTTTGTATGCCCTTGTTTGTGTATAAACTTTAGAACACGAGAAAGACTTTCATTAGAATATGCCGTATGGATGGTCATCACCCAAATTGACTATTGACTTGATACAAGTCACATCTATGATGATTTTACACACATAAAATATAATATCTAAGAATTACACTTGCAATTAATTGAATGTGTATTAAACTATATATGTTTAAATTAGCATTTAGTTTAACAAAATCTCATTTATTTTTGCAAATGACCATGGTTTTTTTTTGTTTGTAAGTATCATTATTCAATGCACAATCTAAGAATAAAATTATTTTATAAGTATTTTTATTTAACATATATTTATGATTAGTTAAAAATGGACGTTTCATGACGATAGGGTTTTAATGTTTGTGTTTTTATTTTATAGAATGTATTTACTTGTTTGTCATTGCGCTTGTTTGTGTTTATACATCTATGAATTCTAGAACACAGAAAAACCTTTCATTATAATATACCATATGGAAGGTCACTAAAAAAATTGTCTATAAACTTGATACGAATAACTTCTATGATGATTTTAAGCATGCATAGTATCCAATGAAAGACATACACTTCAAATGAATTGAATGCTTGCGTTAAATTATCCATGGTAAATTTAAAAAAAATCACTTATTTTGGTAATTGACCATGACATCATGAATGACAAAGTTTTTTCTTTGTAACAACCACTATACTATTCAATGTGTATTTGAAAATCAGATTCTTTTATTATTAGTTATAAATAATATAATTTATTTCCTCGGGAAAAATTGTAATTTTATTAATGAAAGCAAAATTACATGTTGTAGATAGTGATAATGCATTCAATTGTTCCAATCGATATTGGTGATCAAAAAGACCAAAAATAAAACTCCAAGTGGTGGTAAACATGTCACCCTTTTCTCCATTTCCTCTTTTTAACCTTTTTCCATTCTTCCTGTTAAGGAGTGGCCATTACAAGCTCTAGCTAGATCCCTTCATTCGTTATTAGATATTGCTTATCTAAAACTGAACTTTCAGATACACAATGATATTTTGAATTTCCCGCCTCTATTGCTATAGTGATCATCTCATTCCTCGATGTGTGTGTTGGAGTTCGTGAAACTTCATGATTAACGCTCACCTTTTCTATGTTTTCTTGTGTATTTTCTACTTCTTCAATGGTAGGAGGATCCATTTCTTCATCATTATCTTCTTTGTGAGGCAACTTTTGTGGGAATTTTCATCCCTTGAGTTTCTTTCTTGTTTACTTCATCCTCTGGGGTGTTTTCTTGGCATCACGACATGAATTTTGTGGATGTCTCATTTGTTGGCTTATTTGACATCTAAATGTTGTGTTCTCAAAATATAGGAATTGTGTTGAGCACTGCTTCTTGTGTGTCAAGAGAATATGGTCCTAAAATCCTTTGTTGAGGTCTAGCTCCAAAGGAATTTTGGCGATTGTGTAGATTTCTTCTTCAAATATTTGTGTATATTTATTTATTTATCACCCTAATATGTTCCCAATGGCTTCTATCACTTTATGGAGCCATAAATGTATGGATAGATTATGAAATCTAACCCAAACCAACATTCGAGATACTACAATTATATTGGCATCGAAATATGGGAACCAAGGGGTGAAAAAAGTTCCTGCGAAGCCCCAAAACCATGGCCCCTCTTGCAGTATATATTCAAAACCCTCTCATGATACAAATTTTACTATGAAACATCCACTGGAGCAAAGCTGAACCTTACAATTTATTGTCCAATTTGTGAATATCCAATGGAAGAGATCCATTGGTTTTAGCCAAAAAGTGTTGAATCTGTATAGTACTTCTTGAGATTCATATGTTATGAAAAAATAATTTGTTTATGCTATATCTACAGTCAATACTGGGATTTGATTCAGTTGTTCCACTATGTAGGGGTTGGGTATATTGTGTTTCTGATCTAGTGTTGTTGAGGCAACACATCTTCCTTTGAGGATATCTATGAAAGAAAATACCCCATTTACTTGCCCTTGATTTGATTATGTTCCTTTGGGAATACTAGATATGGACACTACCCTTGTGCCCTTTGAATTTATTGGTCGAGGTGATCCTCCCCGATCCTCAAGTTTAATATGATGGTCGATAACGGGAGGATGTTATAATCTTGTAACAACACAACTTCTTGCATCGATTTTCATCTGCAGATTAGACTTTGTACGAGTAGTGGGATACCCAGAGTGTGCAGGATATTGTGCTTTAATTGTTTGATGTCATTTGTGGCCCGAACCCAAAATAATATTGATTTTCCATTTGGGGATTTGAAAAAAATTTGGAAGGCTACCAGATCGAGTGCCCATACTTGACAGTCACATGAATCTTTAGTAGAATCAATGGATAAGTGTGGATCTGCAAAGAGTGATATGGATTTCTGTGGCAATATTGACTTCATAACTGATGGCCAAACCACCAAACCCACCCACTTTGATCGAGGAAAATTCTGGTCTGGCAAAAAATGAAGCAAACTTTTCACATCCAATGCTACTCCTCCATTTTGACAAGCTAATGTGCTCAGGGGATTGAGAATATCCAGATTCCGAACCTTTAACAACGAATCTATGAAATGAATTTTTTGAGGTGGAATATTCACTTATGTAGCCAATATTTTTCCTTCAGATCTGATCAATATTTCTCTAGTGACTAAGAGCAGACAATTATAAGATTTCTGCTCCAGAGTCGACTTAATCCTACATAGGTCCATTCCCAACTCACGAATGTGATGCCCTTCACTACCTTCTATTCCATCATGTACGTACGGGATGACAAGGTACTCTGCATCGATCATTTGGTGAACAATACTACTAACAACATCATTTGTTAGTCTCCATGCCTGAACATGAGACTAGAACTAGAATTAACTCCATTCAAAAATTCCATTATCGGACCCGCGAGCAGTGAGATCATGCCCTAGCGATGACTCAGAAGGTGCATTTGATGTTTGAAGAAACCCGACTGCATAAGGAAATAAAAAGGACTAAGAAACCCTAGCCATCACACCGAGATTGTCCTCTTGACACAATTCCCCTATCAATCTTTAATTTGATATTTGAATTAACATATTCTTATCTTAAATTTTACTCAATTTTTTTATTTTACGAATACAAAATGGGTAGAGTTTATAATTTTTTAAGTCTATTTAGTATAAAATCAAAATTTCAAAAATATTTTTACTCAATAAATTTTAGAGATATAAATGACCATGACAATACCACAAGTAACAATGACTAAAGATTCTCCTTGTAAGAATCATCACCAATTTTTGTATGTTTGAAAATCACAAGTTTTCATGATTATTTTTAACCAATATATACTTTTCAACAATACAAATAATTACAACATCACTCATGACTAGGAGCATGAATTTTTTTTAACCACAATCATTAAATGTAAAATTAAAAATATATCAAACAAAATAAACATAAAATTTAAAAATTAATTTACACACTGATGTTTTGTAATGATATAATTTTAAATGTATGTGGTTTTATTTTATGCTATGTATTTGTTTGTTATGCCTTTGTTTGTGTGTGGTTGTTTGTTTGAGTATAATATTTTTACACACATGTAATATCGTATACAATAATTAATTTTAGAATGAGAAGAATTTGTATATTAACATGCTAATCTTTAAATTGTTGTTTAATTTAATAAAATCTTATTTTTTCAACATCAATCATGATTTTGTAAGTGCCACTATTCATATGCACTACTTCTGTGTATATAATTGTTTTTAATTAATCATGATTTATAATTAGCTAACTGTTGATTTGTGATGACTAGAATTTTAAATGTTTGTGTTTTTATTTTATGAAATGTATGTGTTTGTTTGTTTATGCTCTTGTTTGTGTATAATTTTATAACACAAGAAATGTTTTCATTAGAATATCCTGTATGGAAGATCATTGCCCAAATTGTCTATTTACTTGATACAAATCACCTCTACGATGATTTTGCACAGATAAAATATAATATGCAAGAATTACAGTCCCAATTAAGTGAATGTGTAATAAACTATATATGTTTATATTAGCATTTAGTTTAAAAAAAATTCATCTATTTTTGCGAATGACCATAACATCATGAATGGCTATGGAATTTTTGTAAGTATCGCTATTCAATGCATATTTGAGAAGCATTTTTAATCAATATATTGATAATTAGTTACGAATCGATGTTTTGTGATGGTAGAATTTTAGATGTTTGTGTTTTTATTTTATGTAATGTATTCGTTTTTTCATTTGTATTTGCATGTATATAAATTCTCGAACACAAGAAAACTTTTATTAGAATCACTTGATAGAAATAACTTATATGATGATTTTAAGCATCCATAGTATGCAATGCAACAACTACACTTTAAATGAATTGAATGCTTGCATAACTTATCTATGCTCAATTTAATAAAAGTTCACTTATTTTGGTAAATGACCAGGACATCATGAATGAAAGTGTATCTTTTTTTGTAACCACCATTATTCAATGTGTGTATTTTAAAATCAAAATAATTTTTAATGAATATTCTTATAATTAATTACAATTTTATGTTTTATGATAGAATTTCAATTTTTTGTGACTATAGTTTATTTTGTGTATATTTTTGTGTTTGTGCATATATAATGGTTTTACCCATAAATAAACATAGTATATAACAATTACACTTTAAACGAGTTGAATTTGGGTTTTAACTTATTTTATGTGCAAAATTATGTGCGAATTGATATTCAATTTAATAACATCCCATTTATTTCTACAAATGATCATAACATCTATTAATTAAAATATCTTTCAATAATAAAAATAACTATAATATCACAAATGATTATGATGATAAACTTTTTGCAAGCACATCTACTCAATAGATTTCAAAAAATACATCACAAAACAGTTATTATAATTTGGAAGAAATTATGTACTTTAGAGATTGATTAGCTAGAAATTGATGCATTATAACGATAGAATTTTAAAATGTTTTTTTTTTTATTTTTTAGTATGGGTTTATTTGTTGTGTTCTTTTTTGCCTTTTTCTATCATGATTTTACACATACATAATATCATAATATTAGAAGAAAACCAGGAAAAAGTTAAATATTTTATTTTAAGTCACTTATGTTCAACTTAATTTGTTTACAAATATTTTAATCAAAATATATTTCAAAAATAAAAATCTAGAGTTGAATTCTATCCTTTGATTTATATTTCGTTTAAGTTAATAAATTAATTTTCAAATAAAACATACAATTCATTTAAAAAATATACAACTTTCTTTTTAAACATGCTAAACATGTCTTTTTCAAGGTGCTTATCTTTCCTCTAATTACAATAGTGAATTGTAATAAGCCTTGGTAAATTTATATTATGACCTTTTTAGTTGAATATTTAATTGCCCCTAACAAGTCAAAGTTGGTCAAGTGATGTGACATATGACAGTGTAAATATTTATTTTTATTAATATAAAAAAAATTGGCTTTTTGTGTTATAATTCTTGAAAATATTAAAGGCTTACATGTGATATTATACTTCTAATTCACATGGAAGGAGTTATGCCCAAGAAGAGGCAAGATAAAAATTAAACAAAAATGTTCTTTTTGCTAGAGTTGAATTGTTCGTTTTGCAGACTACCAAGAAAAGACATGAATGAAAATAAAAATGTCATGGGTAAAACTCACTTAAACGGATTGTTGGAGATAAAATGGGTTTTATAAAAGATAAGCGTATATTGGGAAAGAATGATTGTACTCATACCAAAAAATTAGCAAGATTATGCTAAGGGTCAAGGAAATGTCAATTGGGAAATGACTACTATTTTCTCTCCTGGGAAGTAGGAGATAGAGCTTTGGGGGAGTTAATTGGAAACATAGTTCTTGGTTAGAGGAATCAAATAAACTTTAACTTATTTCCAACAAGAAAATGTTAGATAATTATATTCTAAAAAATAATACACTTGAATGTGTGAAAAGATGCAAAAGGATATTATATAATAAATTAAAAGATCTTGTTTCGATGGATAAATATATAAACATCCACAGTAACCCTTATTCACCTACAAAAGTATAGTATGTTGTAAGCTACTACAAAAAATAACTATTGGAGGTAATAAAAATAAATTTATGCATAGTTTGACTTGTAGAAAAATAAATGTATACCTCGTTTAGCTTGCTATAGATCAAAGGACTGAAATCATGTCAATTGGCCATGGAACAAGCAGCCTTGGATAAAGTATTACTAGGGCCTAAAGGACAACCTTTAAAAACTCCCATGGAAAGTATTCAACACACCCCTTGCCTAATTTTCATATTCTCTTCTTCAAAGAAAAAGATAGTAATAGTAAATTATATAAAATCATTATGTAGAAACAAAATATATAGAGTTGACATGAATATTTAATGTGTCTTCATAGAATATAAATAGAACAAATATCATAGTATTGTAAAACTTTGATGGAATGACTTCATTACACACAGTAACAAGTAAATAGATTGTATAAATTGTTCTTATGAATAAAAAGAAATATTTACATTGTTGGGGCTATAAGACAATCAAAACCATTTTCTCATAATTAAATATTCTCACTAACAAAGAGAGGGTAAATCGCTTGAATTGAAATCGATATATATGCACTGTTTTGAGTGTCAGGCCTTTTGGGAAAATCCCTGGCTACTTTTGGGTTTTCTTTACACTCAAACAACATCAAATTTCCTTGTAGCCAACATGAAGTGAAAATCAGAATCGACATTGAAACCCTCTAAAGAGGAAGTGTTTGATAAGCACTTGAAGGCCAAAGAGTAGACAAAAAAAACTTGCATAAATTTTGACCCCAAAACAATGTCACAAGATAACCCAAGTTAGTTGTAGACTAACCTACACACAGAAGAAAGGAATTCCTTAGTTTGGATTGGAATCACAATAAATTAATCAAGCAAAGAACATTATAGAGTGTTTTAAGATAAGTAGTAATATAGATGACATCCTTCAATCTGATATTTTGTTGTAGATGGAATAACATTAGTATTGTACATATATGCTTGTATAAAGAAAAATTATACCGAGATGAGAATCAAGTTACAATATAATTATAGAGTTAAAATACTCAAAATCTTGTATAATATTGGAACGAACTCCATGTATGAAGGGTAGTTCATTTCGAAATCGTTGAGAAAAATAGAAACCATGTTGAAATCCTTCGAGGGAACCATAACCAACGTATGATACATTGCAACCAAAAAGTTAGAAAAAAATAATTACAATAATATACCCAATATGAAAAAATGGCTATACTATAACAAACATAAGTGAATGTAGAGGGACCAAAGACCTTGTGATGGCTTACTGAAGGATTTCATCCATACCACATTTTACAAGTAGTCTTTTTCTAAGAGCGTGAGATGGACATAACGTTTTCACATAAATTTCAAATAGAATCACATCATCCCAAAACATCAATGTTCTATTTTTGAAAATCCACATTGAGTAAACTATATTGAATGTAGTAATGTTCATTTTTTTAACTACATAGTTTTGTTGAGAATTGTATGCAACTATGCTCTGATGTTGAATGCTATGTTTGCAAAGATATTTTTCATATTCATTAGAGTACATTATCTTCCATTAACAGTATGAAGAGAGCGAGTATGTGATTATGCTTCATATCCAATCCATACATGAAAATCCTTAAAAGTTTTGAAAGCTTGAGATTTACTTTTCAATAAGTGCAACCAACACATTCCAATGTAATCATCAACACAATTCTTCGTACATTTATTTTCATTAGCATAATGAAAATTCATAGGAGCACAAAAATTAAAATATATATGTCCAACCTTTCTACATGAATAAAAGGGCCTTTCTAGCGAATTGGAATAAGGAACAATATATTTCTTAGATTCCTAGTGAATGTGAACAAGGAGAAAATTATCTCTACAATAATAGGAGATAAAGAATAAGTTAGAAATGATTATGCGTAGCTATAGACCAATCCAAATAAAGAAGTGGTAAATCCCACATATATTTAGTAGGGTATTCAATTAACATATTTAATGCTTAAAGTAGTTAGGTATAAAAAAATAAATATGTTGAGTTCTCGTTCTGTGTGAATTAAATCACCCTTGCAGAGGTAAGGGCAAGATTAAGTAGAGCGGAAAATGAGATAATATTTACGGATAGTCTAGAGATCTTGGTATAATAAACAATGTTCCAATGTAAATAAGCTCGATAAATTTCCACGTAGTAGAGAATTTTTTGGGGCATAATATTTAGAGTGGGTTAATATTCCATGTTTTTTCAAAATAAAAAATAAAAAGTACTTGTTGATTTTGACGTTTATTTATTTGCTCAAAGTTTATACTTTAAAATTATTTTAACTTGAAAATCATTAGAGCTCTCAATATTTTTATGAAAATATCATTAAAATTTTTACATTATGCATCTTAAGGAGTACTAATGTTAGACAACGTTTATAAGCTTTAAAATAAATTTCCATCATTGAAATTGTTGCTACTATATAGGACCCTTTCAGAAGAAAGAAAAAACATGGCACTGTTTTGGAAATATATATGAAAGAATTAAGTAAGTATAAGAGAAGAATAGCATGAGACATTTTTTAATAAAACTATTATATTTGGAATAACTAACAAGGAATAAAGTTGTGGGTCATTTAATGTTTGCATGTTTCAAGGCTTTTTGACATAGTACGGACGAAAATCCTCAATTTGAAGGGTGTGTACATTTCATGAGATTTTCTCTTTGAAATGATGAAAGATAATTTAGGATGCATAAATGTAATTATATTTCACTTTAGTGAAAGAAACAATGAATGCTTCTTTTATTTAGTTAAAGTTTTTTATGCATGTCCAAGTTTGTTTCACCTTCATGGTTTCTTTTGATCACAAGGAGAACTAAGGAATTTGTACATATATAATAAAAATATGAACATTTTTAGTACAGGAGTTGCAATAGGAGGTGATGTAGGTGTTACCTATCCTAAAGAATGTGTACTATTGAACAATTATCTCCTTCTTAACGAAAAGTATTACCTTTCCCATTCAGTGTATATCTATTTTATTAGATTTCATACATTTTAATGTTTTTCCTAAAATATATTTATTAACTAGTCAATAACTATCAAAAATATATTTTTATATTTTAATACACTCTCTTCCAAATCATGTGGAAGGTTAAATAATGAAGTTAGGGAAACATTAATATCTGTATAATGATTTAAATATATTTTGGTTTGTATCCTTTAAATTCGATTCCTAAAGAAAGAAATGGGAATGCATTCAAGATTTCCATAATTTTAATAGAAAAGTATTTCATAGACTCTAAATATCAATGAAAGTTAGTGAAATCCATTGCATTGCACTCAACAATGCCTTAGATTTCAATACAAAGCCTCAAAATTTAACTTAGAATTGATTCCAACAAAAGAAAACAAAAATATTTAAAAAATCATATCAAACATAAATATATATTAATATATTAATTATTAATATATTTTATTAATATAAGTATATCCAGTGAAATAAAAAAAAATTGAATACATAATTTACAAATCTCAAATACATATAAATTAATTTGTGAAAACATATTTATGATTCCTTAATTTTGTTATATTGATAGTGTGTATACCTTATAATAGGATTTCTATAATTTTAATTTAATTATCAAAGATCAATAGGTTGATGCTAGAGATTCATTAATCAATAATTAATGTTTTTAATATTAGTCATTAAGAAGGTTGAGATTGATTTAAAATGTAGCTATGATCTCTATTCCTTCTCAATTTAATTGAAAAAATTGTTTGAAAATTAATTTAAAATATATTATATATAGAATATTCTCAGTATAAAATTATTTATTGGTTTTGTTATAACTATTGAGACCATATAATTAAATGGATG
>APFE031758540.1:0-14150 GCA_000404065.3 Pinus taeda | reverse complement strand
GTTATGCCACCATCGGCAGACTCACCCTCAAAAACAAATATATAAACCTGACCTTTGAATTCAATGGGGGAAAGGTGGTGGATTAGAGAGGAGGCTGAGGGCAGAATGCTAAGCAACGAAACCATGACTAGAGTGGAGCCATGAGCAAATACGACGTTGAACCCTAAGTGGAGGAATCAATTAATGCCAAAAAGATTCCCTTATAGGGCTAGAAAGGCTAGTGTGAGAATGTGACAAGCTTAAAGAAATTTTTTCATGTTTTATCACCAAGAATCGAACCACGAAGTCAGAATATCCATCTAAGCAGCAAAAATTCAGGTGTCTAGCATCAAGGAATATTTTGATAATCTTGTGGAATCTAAAAGATTCCCTTGGTGGTTGATTTTTAAAATGTCGGAATCATGCCCAGTTTATAGTCATTTTTCATATCATTTCAGAGTGAGTGGAATAGTTTGCTCAAAATGTACATCAGAGCAATGTATTTTTTGACCATATTCGGGAAGAAACCACTGAGGGAATTTTCAAGATGGCCGAGGGTCCAAAATTTGATAGTGTTAGGTCCCTATACTACTAGTGTAACCCCTTATTGTTTTTAGTACAACCCGCTTATTATATTGTTGTGCCCACGTAGTCTCCATATTGCTATTATTGTGCCCCACAAAATCCCACTATTGTTATTATTGTACCCTTACATTATTATTGTTATGTTGGCTCTAATTATATTATGACCCCCTAGACTCTTATATATAGGAAGGAGGTCTTGTCATTTGTCTCATCTAAGAATTGTGCATTTGTGTAATGTAAAGGAGGTTGCCCCCTCGAAGAGGCTTATTTCTAGCATGTTCATCTATCTTTTATATCTTTTTGTGTGTTGTTTAAATAACATTTGGTATCAGAGCTTCAAATTCTAGGGTTACGCTGCTACAAAACAGGTCAGCATGGAATTTTCGCTATAACTTCTTTTCTGCGATGTTTTAGAATCTAAAAGAAGAACTCATTTGAGAAGAAATCACCCTGAAACGCTCGTCTAAATTTCAGATATTGTCTCGGTTTATTCTTGGAGACATAAGCTGAGGAAGTTAGGGTTTTTGCAGACTCCCGAATTACATTCCAAACAAATGACCAGGGGAAAATCGTCATAAAGTTTGTTCTGAGCATCAGATTGAAATTGTGTAAGAAGTTTTAGAAGGACGACTTCCTTTGGTTTTCTTTATATTAGTTTTAGGTACTAAGGTCGAAACAGTGAGACATGGCAAGCCATACAAGTTTGCTCTGTTGAACTAGTCTATAATCAAGTCACCGTGGAAGATTTGGCATAACTCTTTCTTGGATATTCAAATTCTAGTTAGACTTGTGGGCTTAGAAAGAGAAATCAGAGGGATACCACAAAAGAAATTTCAGAACTTGGAGATCTGAAATTGGAGAGTTACAGTCATTTCAATATTAAGCTCCTAAAATCAAGAAAAATTGAGATGACGAAGTTTTATGGAAAGAATCCGGTAAATTGGATACTACAGATGGAGAAATATTTTGATTTACACGGTGTACCACTTTTACAAAAGGTATGTATTGCATCATCATATTTAGAACAAGATCAATTTTTATGGTATAAAGGGCTTTGTTCTCCTAAACCACTTGTTACATTGTCAATTTTCACGAAGGAAATTATAGCACATTATGAGGATACAAAATGTAACACCTTCTTTAGAGCAACACCACAACAATTGGACGAGAAAAGAGAAAAATGGATTTGTTACAAAGTGGAAAGAAAAATTATGGCAACAAGGAAGTCTACCCCTCTCAACTATAAAGATTTAAGTTTTGTTTCTCATAGCTGTCCACAACCTACAAGGGTTACACCACAACAATTGGAAGAAAAAAGTGAAAAAGGGCTTTGTTACAATTGTGATAAAAAAATACATTAAAGGTCATAAGTGTGCTGAGAAGAAATTATTTTACATTGATTGTGGAGAGGAAGAAGAAAAGGATCAAGAAACTTCGGAATAAGAGCATATACACCAGGAACTAACCCCGGAGAAAGAAGAAATGAATCCGACCACATCTTGTAATGCATTGGAAATAATTACTACTCCTCAAAATCTTAATATAGAAGGACATATCAAGAATAAAAAGTTTCAATAAGTGAAAAACAACATCAAGAAAGAAGAAATGAATGCAACCACATCATGTAATGAAACAACAGGAGTTACCACTCCTCAATCTCAAAAGATAGAAGGACATATCAAGAAGAAAAATGTTCAAGAAGTGAAAGATCACATAGAGCATGAAGAAATGAATTTGACCATGTCTTGTAATGCATTATAATAAATTACCACTTCTAAAAATATCAATATAGAAGATATATAAAGAAGAAAAAGATTCAAGCAGTGAAAGATCACAATGAGCATCAACAACAAGTTCTCCAACTTTTAAAGGATAACACCACTTTGGTGCAAAATCAAATGAATCAACAAGTACATCAACATGACAATGAAATAAGTTTTGATGTAGGTGATTGGGTATTTTCATGGTTACATACATAAAAACAAATCTCCCTCAAGAAATCTATTTATGAGAAGAAAATGTTGGCAATACTACACACCCTTAAGAAATGGTGACCTTACATAATTGGAAGACACTTCAAGGAAAAAAGAATCATGATAGTATTAAATACCTTTTAGAACCAATATTATCCTTTGAAGAGCAACAAAAATGTGTCACAAAGATGTTTCGTTATGACTTTGAAATCAACTACAAAAAAGGGAAGCAAAATGTTGCGGCATATGCACTCTCAAGAAAGGATGAGGATGTGGAAGCATTGTTGTGTGTCATTTATATTATTCAACCGGATTGGATAAAAGAAACAAGGTATGAATGGAAGAAGGATGAAGAAGTGTGGCCACTCATTCAAAAGTTGCAGAAGATCCCAGTTAAAACCATATTGCCAGAACTTGATGAGGAAGGAAAAACCATATTGGAACCTAGAGCAGTCATAGGGAATAGAACCTGACAGCTACGAAATTGATCAATTTCAAAGTATCTGATCAAGTGGAAGAACTTACCCGCTAAATATTCCACATGTGAGTACAATAATTTTATATAGAAGCATCAAGAACTACTCAAGCATTGAGGACAACACTTTTTGAAGGAGAGGGACATGTTAGGTCCCTATACTACTAGTGTAACCCCTTATTGTTATTAGTACATCCCCCTTGTATCATCTAAGAATTGTTCATTTTTGTAATGTAAAGTAGGTTTCCCACTCGAAGAGGCTTATTTATAAGGCATTCTTCTATCTTTTCTATCTTTTTGTGAGCTGGTTTCATAACAGATGGTGTCGAAAAAGGAAAACAATTATAGTCATTTGACATATTTAGTCTTTTGAACGCAATTCTGCTATCATCACAAAAGTAAAATATTTTGGTTAATTTTAGTAACTAAAGAGATTTGGATTAAGCAGAGACAGAAGTTGTGACATGTGCATGTGATTGTGCTTTGTGGCGCAATGGCAGGTGACCATATGGCACAATCAGGTAGTGCCACATGGCACCCATGGAATGACCAATTAGGTATGTGACCAAACAGTTCAAATTATTTTGGTTGGTCACAAAGAAAGGACCTACCCAGCTTTTATGGTCACAGTCTCAATCAACCACAAAATGTAACATCACACAGGGTCAACAAGGGTTGGACTTGCACGGGACGGTCAACGGTCAGCCCCAAAATACACCATGAAAAAAAATAATTTAATAACGCACGTGTTATACAACAACTAGAAGTCATAACAGTGCAACGATGTATAAGTTACATTTTCCAAAACAATTGGTTAGCACCAAGAAAAATACGTAGTGGTTTATACAATCAACAATGGGTTAGCGAGAGTCAACCCCACACTGATCATCGACCTTGTCACCACTGGAACCTTAAAAGTGGTGCTTAACAAACAATCCAATGAATTTTCATATGAAAATGATTCAATGGTTTCAATTCTTAACGTGGAAATGTAAAATCAAGAAAAATAATTGCACTGTGTAGTGAAATTTTTCGATAACTGATAGTTCTGGTCACATATCATAGTGTAACCAAGGTATTTTAACTTGTGATGGAGGGAATAAAGCCCAAATCATGATGAATAATATTCGTCTATGTGTTACGGTAGACAAGTTTCTTATAATGGGGGTCTAGAATCATAACAGCTATATCACCATCAAGAGGAAGCACCCAAATGGAAGAAAGAATATTGGAACAAAAACAGTGATAATCCCGTTCCACTGAAATTTGAAATTTAATCTAATGGGCATTTGCAATCTAATAACCAACAAACTAGACCTATTATAGCCTCACTCATATGAACATCAGAATGCATATAGAACACAAGATTCTTCTTTTTCTTAGGTTAGAAGTTGTGAGTGTTGAAAGTGGTTTTTATTGACGTCAAGGGTCATCCAAGTGAAAGAGGAATTTAAATAGTCAAATAACATATTATAATACATTACCAATGTTGTATGGCACTCCCTCTAATTCCATAGGAATGAGGAGATATGAAATATTTTTCAATATGACCCAACCAAAGTAGAAGTAGGCCCCATTTGGACACCCTATATTTGAAGGCATATTTTATCCAATTACTTAGATCAAATGGTAGTGTAAGATATATGGTTAGAAATCTTATTCCAATACATTTCCAACGGTATATGAAACTTTATCTAAATCCTCATGGTTCAGGAGAAATGAATGTTTTAATATTCATTATACATTACAACAAGATAGCCCTAACCCAACATCCAAACACACATAAATATATGTGAGAATGAGCATATCTAACAACCCAAATCAATTATTTTGTTATTGCTTTAGGAGAGCCAGGGAGTAGGTCTGAAATTCATACCTCATGAACTAAGAAGAAATGAAGTGAATTTGAGTTCATGCAGTTTTCTATGGAAGGTTTTTGGCACATTATTTTGAAGGTGTTTTCGCATTGATCTTGGGGAGATCTTTTCGAATGTTTGAATTCTTTTTTTCAGGGATGAATATTGTCCTTTTGAAAGACAAGTTTAAGGTAGTGACTTATGTGGTTTGAAAGCTGAGTTTTAGACGACATGCTCTGTTGCTTGAAGGCCAAGTTCATGGTTGAGTTTTGTCTTTGAAGATCTAGTTTGCGCTTGATTTGAAGTCCATGTTCTAGTGTATTGAAGTCTCAATTCATGTTGGAGCCAACAATTACTGTAATTTTGTGCTTACACAGGATTGGTGTCCTCACAAGAGAACGAAATAGATTAAGCATTTTTTCACCTCTTAACCCATTGTAGATGAAACAAAGGAAGTAGAATAGATTTCTCTAAATATTATTCTTGGCCCCAATGATATCATCTTATCACATCTTTCTAGCAAAGATAAATCTTTGAAGATCTCAACAAAATATCTCTCAAACACAAAACCATGTGAAGAGTTGATTAATTTTAGATGTTAGAATGACCTAAGAGACAACCATCCTCTAGTTGCTTTCTATAAAGATTAAACATCACTAGGAAAAATGTATTCCCTCATGTCAAATATTTTCCTTGACATTATCAATGGTGTCTAAGCTCTCCACCTCAAAAGTAGGGTTTTGCTACTCAAAATCTCACTAAATATTTGTAACCCACCTCTAAGATGAAGTAAAATATAAAGCATAAAATGGTTTTGGATGGTTAATAAATTAAGGCCCATCCATCCTCCAATTTCTTTCTAAAAAATTTTAGTTTTCAATATTTTAGCTTTTAAAGACAATTTTAAAGGAATGAGTTATGTGGTTTGAAATATAAGTTTCAGAGGATATTCTCTATTGTTTGAAGGCCAAGTTTAGGGTTGAGTTTTCCCTTTGAAGATCTAGTTCAGGCTTGATTTGAAGTCCATTTTCTGTTGTATTGAAGGCTTGGTTCATGTTGGATCCAACAATTACTATAATTTGGTGCTTACAAAAGATTGGTGTCCTCACAGGGGAATGAAATACATTAAACATTGTTTCGCCTTTTAACCCCTCTCAGATGAAGGAAAATAAGTAGAATAGGTTGTCCTAAATATTATAATTGGACACAATTCTATCATGTTATCATTGATTTCTAACAATGAGAAATATTTGACAATCTCATGAAAATTTCTCTCAAACACAAAAACAAGTGAAGAGTTGATTAATTTTAGATGTTAGAATGACCTAAGAGATAACCATCCTCTAGTTGCTTGCTAGAAAGACTAAACATCACTGCATAAAATGTATTCCTTCATGTCAGATATTTTCCTTGACATTATCAATGGTGTCTCAACTCTCCACCTCAAAATAATAGTTTTTCTACTCAAAATATCAATAAACCTTTGTAAACCACCTCGAAGACAAGGTAGAAAATAAAGAATGAAAAGATTTTGGATGGTTACCCAATTAAGACCCATCCATCCTCCGATTTCTTTCTAACAAATTTTAATGTTAAATCTTGACTTTCACATTGTCAATCATTGTCAATTAAATCCATAACTCTTTCCAAAAAATGCCTTCACATATATCTACTCATTACAAAACTAATGATGAAAAATAAACCTAACCTAAAAAAAAATGCATGACAAAGTCAAACAACAGTTACAATAAAGAAATTCATAGAAGTAAGAGATAACCTTTCCTTATCTATCCCTATAACTACAAATAAACTTCATTTCCAACACCAGTGTTAAAGGTAAATCCAATAAAAAATGTTTGACAATCTACAAAGTTCCAAAAGATACTAAGTTCATGGAAAATAACTAAAGGATATTTTACTAAATAATCGTACTCCTCGGGGTTGTTTCAAATGCAATGAAAACTAAAACTTGCTACCATTGAGTAAGGCATACCAAGGTATCTCTTTTTCATAGTTTTTCTTAGCTTTGAGGTTTCCATCATGCATAGCCAAAGTGCTAAATATGTAATCATTTCATGTATTGCAAAATTTTCTTGAAAACTAATTTTTGCATATTTTACCAAAAATTCCTACTCATTTAGTTATTTTAAACAACAAAAAATTAAAATAAGTATTTTAAGATAATAGATACTAAGGCATATTTTTCATTAGTTTCACATTTTTTTGAATTTCCCATTGGGCATAGCTGAAGCGCTGAGCATGTAATCATTTTTAGTATTTCAAGAGAAAAAATGATTTTGTTCCTGTTTTGAAAAAAGAGGATAGACTGCTAAGGAAAACCACTAAAGAATAAAAAAGAACCTAAAAGAAGAAAATAAAGGATCCATATAAATAGGATAACAACTAATTATGAAGACAACACAAAAATATACATATGATTACCATACCTTGTAAGTAAAAGTAGGTTTAACAGATTGGAATAGATTCTCTTCAAGTCAATGTAAAATTGGATGGTGAAATTATTAAAAAAATAAAATGCAAAGGATATACCATAGTATGGAACTGTCGTCAAGACAACACGAAATAACATTTTATCATAATTCTTCAATACAACACACTAACTCTTGAATATGACAACATAACAAAATTCCGCAAGAATGATTCCATTTCAATTCTTGTTGCAATTCCAATCAATCAAACTCACAATTCACATCAATGAGAAGACCGCTATGATAGCAAACTTGATCCAAATATCTTTAGCTACTGGAATTATCCAAGATATTTTACTTCTATGATGCTCGCAGAATTGAATTTAAAAGAGCATGATATACCACTTGTGCATATTGTAAAGAATATGAAAGATAACAACAACCATCAAATAAATGAGAAAAAACACATTGATAATGGAGTTCACGCATCGTGGGTTACGTCTCCGGGCCCAGTGTCAAGAGAGTCGAGGTCACTTCATTGATGCTACAAGGTGATCATGACTACATAGTACATTCTTTATCATTACACGGAAAAATACATTTAAACCAAGTGGCGTGTCTCTCCATGAGATTTTCTCCCTATAGGAACCCTCACTCAAATGGGTCCTCCTTCAACATGAGAAGCTAAAACAATTTCACATAATGTGGCAACAAGTATCCCTCAACATCATGGTAATTAGAGATCTCAAAAATAAAGACATCATCTTAGGAAATCATGAAGAAAGAATAACATGACTGCATCATATACCTCCACTTTTAAAGACTGCCAAAAAATTAAAACCTCAGTTGCTGAAATGGGCTACACCATTTAATTCTAGTGATGAGTGGTGTAAAATGAAATGTAAACTTGTCTATTCTGACATCGTCAAATTTCGTACCCTTGGGAATCTTGAAGATTCACCTAGAGATTCATTCCGAAACATAGTCACGTAATCTGTTGCTCATATGAATATTTGGAGCACACTAATGTGCTCCTTGTGAAATTCTATGAGAAATGACTATAAGGTTGACAACATTTTGCCTCGGTAAAAAATCTACCTCCAAGGGAATCTTTAAGATTCCACAAGATTCTCCAAAGATTATTTGTCATTGAGCATGTACATTTATGTTGCTCAAATCAATATTTTGTTTGCATGGAGGGACTCCAGGTAAGAAAACTTGAAAAAATGACTATCCTCTTGTCGAATGTGGTCACTGGCACCGCTAGACCTCAAGGGAATCTTTTAAGCATCTTGAGATCCTCCACGTTTAGGGTTCCACACACTCTGTCCTCTCATGGCTCCTTCAAATAGAACGTTCAGGAATATATGTATGTTTATGAGTGCATTAAACAAATTTTGTCATTTGGCCTAATAGTGGAAGAGTCGTTAATGGTGAGAGTGGTCAGCGGTTCAATATAGCCGCACCCCACATTGTATATACAGTTTTTTACTCATGTTTTCTTATGGCATGTGGTTGGGTCCATTGGAGCTAATGTCATATATTTTGAAACATGGAGGCACCTAAGAGGCAGGCTAGCCAGATTGAAGCTCTGTTGCCTCCAAACTGCACCATGTGTCATCTTTATGGAGGTGGGGTCAGGTCCACCAGCGTTTAGGCCACCCAATACATATAATATGTTTTTATATGGTCAGTTTCGGCAAGGGCGGTGACCCGCTGACCCTTCTTTGGGTTTTTTAAAATATAACAATGTTCTTCGGTTGTGTGAGTGGGCTTGGCTCACTCACCATTTTTAATAGATTTTTTTTTTTTAAAACATGGCCATTTTTAAATTTGTCGAAAATAAGGATAATTGGAAAAATTAACCATCCTACAAATTCACCCGCACCGATGGATGAATTCTATGCATAGGGTCTCCGTGGATTTCTCGCCTCGTAAAACTTGGCCACTTGGTTAAGTTTGACCAAAACTTTGACCACGAATAGCATGACCATACAAACTCAGATTTGAGTGTCATTTGCATAAAATCATGCTACAAAAAGGAAAAAAGGAACACAATAAATAAATCTATACTAAAAAATAAAAAACACATTTTAAAATTCTATCATTATAAAGCATCAATTTCTAGCTAATTAATTTCTAAAGTACATAAGTTCTTGCAAATTATGATAAATGTTTTGTGGCATATTTTTTTAAATGTGTTGAGTAGTTATGCTTGCAAAACATTTACCATAATAATCATTTGTGATACTATACTTATTTCTTTTATTGAAATATATGTTAATTAATAGATTTTATGATAATTTGTAGAAATAAATGGGATGCTGTTAAATTGAATATCAATTTGCACGTAAATTTGCACATAAAATGAGTTAATATGAAATTCAATTTTTTTAAAGTGTAATTGTTAGATACGATCTTTGTGTATGGGTTAAATGATTATATATGTACAAATACAAACATATACACAAAATAAACTATAATCACAAACATTTGAAATTCTATCATAAAACATAAAATTGTAATTAATTATAAGAATATATTAATTCAAAATAATTGTGATTTTAAAATACACATATTCAATAGTGGTGGTTAAAAAAAAAAATACATTTTCATTCATCATGTCATGGTCATTTACCAAAATAAGTGAACTTTTCTTAAATTGAGCATAGATAAGCTATGCAAAAATTCAATTCATTTGAAGTGTAATTCTTGCATTTCATACTATCCATGCTTAAAATCACGATATAAATTATTTGTATCAAGCTATTCTAACAAAAGTTTTATTGTGTTCAAGAATTTATTAGACATATAAACAAATCAATACATTACATAAAATAAAAACACAAACATCTGAAATTTTACCATCATAAAACATGGATTTGTAAGTAATTATCAATATATATTGATTAAAATTACTTTTCAAAGATGCATTGAATAGTGATACTTACAAAAATCCATAGCCATTCATGATGTTATGGTCATTTGGAAAATAAATGAATTTTTGTTAAACTAAATGCGAATTTGAACATATATAGTTTCATACACATCCAATTAATTAGGATTGTAATTCTTCCATATTTTATTTATGTGTGTAAAATCATAATACAGGTATCAAGTCAATAGACAATTTGGGCAATGACCTTTTATACAGGATATTCTAATGAAAGCCTTGTGTTCTAAAATTATACAAAGAAAGAGCATAAACAACTAAGCAGATACATTTCATAAAATAAAAACACAAACATTTCAAATTCTATCATCATAAAACATCAACTTGTAACTAATTATAAAAATCGTATTAATTAAAAATAGTTATAAAGAATACTATGAATTGGATATTGGTGCTTACAAAATTTCAAATTCATTCATGATGTTGAGAAAATAAGATTTTATTAGATTAAACAAGAATTTAAAGATTAAAAAGTTAATAAACAAATTCTACTCATCTAAAAGTAATTATTGTATATGATATTACATATGTAAATATATTATACACAAACAAACAACCACACACAAAAAAAAGTGCAACAAACAAATACATATCGTAAAATAAAAACACATAAATTTAAAATTCTATCATCAGAAAACATCAATCTATAAATTAATTTTTGTATTTCATGTTCGTTTTGTTTGTATTTATCATCATTATGAGGGCCATTTGATATATTTTTAGTTTTACATTGAATTATTGTGGTTAAAAAATATTCATGCTCATAGTCACTTCTGATGTTGTGATTATTTGTATTGTTCAAAAGTATATATTGATTAGAAGAAATCATAAAAACTTGTGATTTTTAAACTTACAAAAGTTGGTGATGATTTTTACAAGGAAAATCTATAGCCATTGTTACCTGTGGTATTGTTGTGGTCATTTGTATCTATAAAGTTTATTGACTAAAAATATTTGTGAAATTTTGATTTTGTACTAAATAAGTTTAACAAGTTATAAACTCCACCCATTTTGTAGCATAAAAAATTGCCTAACTAATACACTAATTATGAACTTACAATCATTGAATTAAATAAAGAAAATTGATTAAAATGTAAGATAAGAATATATTAATTAAAATATCAAGTTAAATATTGATAGGGGAACTGTGTCAAGATGATGAGCTCGGTGCGACTAATACACTAATTATGAACTTACAATAATTGAATTAAATAAAAAAATTTGATTAAAATGTAAGATAAGAATATATTAATTAAAATATCAAATTAAATATTGATAGGGGAACTATGTCAAGATGACGAGCTCGGTGCGATGGCTAGGGTTTCCCAATGTTTTCGCTTTCCTTATGCAGTCATGATTCTTCAAACATCAAATCCACCTTTCGTGTCATTGCTAGGACATAATCTCATTACTCAGGGGTCTAATAATGGATTTTTTCGATGGAGAAAATATCGGTTTCAGTCTCTTGTGTGGGGATGGAGACTGATAGCCCAAGCTATCAGTAGTATCATTCACCAGATCGTCGATGCAAAGTATTTGCTCACCCCGTATGTACACGATGGCATAGAAGGAAGCAAAGGGAATCACATTCATGATTTGGGAATGGGCCTATGTAGGATTAAGGTGACTCTAGTGCATAAATCTTATAATTGTTTGTTCTTAGTCACAACGCAAATATCGGTCAGATTTAAAGGCAAAATTTTGGCTACAAAATCGAATCTTCTACATCTGGCATTCTATTTCATATATCTATTGTTAAAGATACTGGATCTGGATATTCTCAATCCCCTGAGCACATTAGGTTTTCGAAATGGAGGAGTAGTGTTAGATCTAGAGAGTATTTTAGATTTTTACTCCATCAAAGTGGGTGGATTTAGTGGTCTGGCCATCATTTATGAAGTCAGTGCTGCCATGCAAATCACTCTCACTCTTTCCATATCCACAGTTATCCATTGATTAGACTAAATATCTGTGTGACTATCAAGTATGGGCACTCGATCCAGTAGCCTACCAATTTTTTATCAAATTCCAAAATGGATAATCAATATTATTTTGGGTTCGGGCCACTGATCAGGTCAAACAATTAAAGCACAAAATCATGCATACTCTGGGTATCCCTATGCTCCTACAAAGTCTAATCTTTGGAGGGCAATCCATCCAGGAAGATGTGATGTTACAAGATTATAACATCCTCACGTCGTCCACCATATATTAAACTTGAAGCTTCGGGGAGGATCACCTCGACCAAGAAATTCAGATGTCATAGGGGGAGTGTCCAAATCTAGTATTCACAAAGGAATAGAATGAAATCAAGGGCAAGTTAATGGAGGCTTTTTGTTCATACATATCCTCAAAGGAATTTGGTTCCTCAACAACACCAGATCCGACACACAATATACCCAACCCCTACATTTTGGAAAAACTAAGTCAATTCTGAGTAATCACAGTAGATCTAACATAAACAAATTATTTTTTCAAAACATATGAATCTCAAGCAATGCCATGCAGATTCAACAATTTTGGCCAAAAAAAGTGGATATCTTCCATTGGATATTCATAAATTAGACAATAAATTGTGAGATTCACCTTTCCTCCACGGGCTTTTTCATAGTAAAATTTGCAGCGTGAGAGGATTGTGAATATATATTGTAAGGTAGCCCATGATTTTGGGGCTTTGAGGGACCTTTTGTCACCCCTTGGTTCCCATATTTCAACGCTAATATAATGGTAGTATCTAAAATATCGGTTTTCTTTAGATTTCATAATCTACCCCTACACTTATGGATCCATAAAGTGATATAATCCATTGGGAATATATTAGGGTGATACATAAATCAAGATACACAATTATTGAGGAACAAATCTACACAATTACCAGAATTTATGTGGAGGTGGACCTCAACAAAGGATTGTTGGATCATATTCTCTTGACAGACAAGAAGAAGTGCTCGACACAGTTCCTAGATTATGAGAACACAACGTTTAGATGTTGAATAAGTTGACGAATGGGACATCCTCAAAATTCATGTCTTGCTACCAAGAATGCACTTGAAAGGAGGAAGAAAGCAAGAAATAAACCCAAAAGATGGCAATTCCCATAGCAGTTGCCTAACGAAGAAGAGAATGTTGAAGAAATGGATACTCCTACCAATGAGGAAGCCGAAAATACACAAGAAAATGTATAAAACGGGAGTGTTAATCATGAAGTTCCAAGAACTCCAACACACACATTGAGGAAGGAGATGATCCCTGTAGCAACGTAGATAAGGGACTGAAAATGTCATCATGTATCTAAAAATTCAGATTCAAATAAGGAAAATCCCAGAATGAATGAAGGGACCCGCCTAGTGCTTGTAACGACCATTCCTTCCCAGGGAGAATGGTGAGAGGTTAAAAAGAATAAATGGAGAAAAGGGTAACATGTTTACCACCATTTTGAAGTTGTATTTTTGGTCTTTGTGATCACCAGTTTTGATTGGCATGATTGAATGTATTATCGACATCTACAACATGTAATTTTTGTTGTTATTAATAAAATTATGGCTTTTCCTTAGCGAAAAAGAACATATTAATTATAAATAATTATAAAAGAATCCGATTTTCAAATACCTATTGAATAGTACACTGGTTGTTACAAAAAAAAAAAAAAACTTTGTCATTCATGTTGTCATGGTCAATTACGAAAATAAGTGAAATTTTATTAAATTGAACATGGATAAGTTAATGCAAGCATTCACTTCATTTGAAGTGTATCTCTTGCATTGGATACTATGCATGCTTAAAATCATCATAAAATTTAGTTGTATCAAGTTTATAGACAATTTGTTTAGTGATCTTCCATATGGTATAATATAGTGAAAGTTTTTTGTGTGTTGTAGAATTTGTAGATATAGAAACACA
>APFE031758536.1:104496-144064 GCA_000404065.3 Pinus taeda | reverse complement strand
GGTGGCTCCTACTTTTACAGGAATTCAATATTATTGTGTTAGATAGACCAGGGAAACAAAACACAGTAGCTGATTTCTTGTCTAGGATTCAGAATATCAATAAAGATTCTCCTGTAGAGGATAAGTTTCCTAATGAATACTTATTTGCAGTAACTACTAAGACTCCTTGGTTTGCAGATATGGCTAACTATTTGGTGACAGGGCCAGACTTTGTGATCAGAAGATGTGTCAAGGAAGATGAAATGCTTGATATTCTCAAAGCATGTCATGATGAATCATGCGGTGGACACTTCGCTGACAAGAGGACAGCCTATAAAATCCTTTCTTTAGGATATTATTGACCATCCCTCTTCAAAGATGCAAAACAATATGTCAAAAGGTGTGACATCTGCCAAAGAGTAGGGAAACCTACCCCTTCAAATGAGATGCCATTACAACCTCAGGTACTGATCAAACCCTTTGAAAAATGGGCTTTAGACTTCATTGGACCTATTAATCCTCCACCCAAATAGAAAAAGTATATATTGGTATGTATTGATTATGTCACTAAACGGGTAGAAGCTAAAGCATTATTTTCTGCTACTAAAACTTTAGTTGTTAATTTTCTTTATGAGGACATTTTTACTCGCTTTGGTGTTCCAAGAGAAATTGTGACAGATCAAGGAGGTCAATTCACATCCAAAATGTTGGAGAAGTTGATGGAAGAGTACAAGGTCAAGCATAGAAAACCCACTCCTTACCATCCATAAGAAAATGGTCAAATGGAGTCCATAAACAAAGTAATTGAAGGCATCATTACCAAGACTATTCATCTACATAGAAGAGATTAGGAAGAAAGGCTTCTTGAAGCCTTATGGGCCTACAGAACTACATGGAGGAACACAACAGGACATTCTCCCTATGAACTTGTTTATGGGAAGGAAGTTCTTCTCCCCATTGAATTCCAAATTAAGACCTTGGCAATTCAATTGGGAATGGATCTATTAGAAGCCCAAAAGCATACACTAGAGCAGTTGAATGAACTAGATGAGATCAGACAAGAAGCAATTCAAAGAACTGATCTAGTTCAACATCAAAGAGCTAAGTCGCATGACAAATACATCAAAGACAAAAATTTTCAAGAAGGAGATTGTGCATTGCTATTTGATTCCAACTTCAAAGATTTTCAAGGTAAATTTCAGAATCATTGGCTTGGGCTATATGAGATTGAAAAAGTTTTTAGCAATGGAGCAGCAAGAATAAGAACAATTGATGAGCATCAAACTCCTCTCATTGTGAATGGTCACAGATTGAAGATTAATCATAAACCACTCTCAAAAGAGGAGTTTATCAAAATCTTTCAAGATAATTCTACAATGAGGCTAGTGAAGAAGAATCCTTCTTCTCCACCAGCCTAGTCTTTGTTTTTTTTATCATCATCTAAAAAAAGAAAAAAGAAAAAAGAATATAATATAATAATGTATAAGCCTAAAAACCAATCATTGATTGGAAGTCTTGTACAAAAAATATAGGGTGAAAATCAGAAGCTTCTGATGCCCTATATTTTCCAAAAAAAATCTCTCTCATTTCACTCATAGTTGTTTCATTTCATTCCATTTCACCACCACATTCCACCAATAAAATTTCTTTCAGTTTATCTTCATGTTCATCTTTCCATGTATCATTCATTCAGTCATCTGTCATTTCCATCCATCTCCATTCATTTCACCAAGTCACATGATATTCACTATGTTAGTTTCTGCAAGCGAATTCTGATTCCATAGCTGAATACTGATTCCGCAGCTGATTGTTGATTCCGTAGCTAATCCTCTGTTACTATGCAGTTACAGTCAAGTGATTAGCCAAATAATGATAAAATCCAGATGTAGGTATGGAAGAGGAAAATAGTTTGAAGATGTCAACACCTAAAAGCACCTACAAGAGACAGCCAATCAAAAGTTAGCGAACAGAAGTGGTAAGATTCTAAGGTATGAGCAAAATCATTTTCAAATAGCATTTTAAACACATAATCTGTATAGTTCATAAAATCACAAGCTCCATCATGTGTAATGATTAGATTTGATAACCGCCTTAACTCACCATGTCCTTCGCATCAAATTCTGATGGCCTCATAATCCTGTTTCGAGTCTAACTCGTACTCTGCATCACACCTGTCAAAACAATTAATCATGAATACGTAAGCCAATTGACCACGACTCTCCTCCTCTGACGCTCCACTCCACAGTCATTTTATGAATTCACCAATGTCCACTCCGCAACCTTTCATTTCAAATTGTGTTTAGTTTCACCAGTCTCACTCTGTCTCCATACTTTCACACTGAGTTTACGATTGTCAATTCACCCAAACCTCTGCTCCATGAACACACTCTCATTGCATGCTCCATATTTCTTCCCACTGTGTAACCATTGGTTTTTTCCGCAATCCTCTTCCATTCTCCACTCATATCACTGTTCTGCTTCCGTGAAACCATCACTTATAGAGGTATCTTCGAAGTAAGGAGGAGAAATGGGTCTTCTAGTAAGAACAGAGCCGGATGGAGCTAAATGTATGGAGGGTTATCCACAACTAAAGAGCACATTAAGGAAAGCAAGATGGTTGCAGTTTATTCAGAAGTTCAAGGGTCATAATAAGGAAGTCACAAAGATGTTTGCAAGGTCCTTCAACGGTATGGAAGTCAAGATTGGGGATATCAAATTCCTGGTAACAGAGGCATCCATTGCAGCAACAACATAGCTCCCACAAGAAGGAGAACGATGGTTTAAAAATAAATACTTCGATGAAAAGGCCTGGAGGATCATTCTGCGTAACCCAGGTATGGATATATCCATTTTTAAATGTGGAATTCCTATTTCAACCCTCAAGGAAAAATGGACTAGTCTACTATTGATAATTCAGAAGTTCATTACATGTGAAGGAAGGTATGGGTCTATGTACATGTAGCATATAAGGTTATTAATGAATTTCCTGGAGAGTCAAACCATCAATCTTCCTTATTTCTTGTTGAGTAGCTTGAGAAAGATGTCTACCATAGTACAACAGAATCTAGATGATGTAGAGCCACATCTTTATCATCATGGCCTTATTAAAATTCTGGTTGAAAATCAATTGAAAGAAAGAAAGGACACATGGGAACAATTCCTAATTAGGAATTTCTTCCAGGACCCACCTGAAATACCTGAGGGAAGCTCAACAAGAAAAAGAAGGAGAAGAAGAGCAAATGTAAACATCCAAGATACTCCTACTAGTATAACCCAGGAAACCAGTAAAGAAGAAATGATGTCTGAAACTTTGACTGAGATTAGAAAACAAGTAAAATAGAAAAGGAAAAGAAATGTTGAAGATATTTATTAGACCCCAAAACCTTCTTCAGAAGAAGAACAAATACTTTCTGAGAGACTAATTCATCTTAAGGAACAGTCAACTAAGGCAAAGGAAAAAGGAAAGGAGAAACAGAGTATAGAAAAGGGAGATACAAGCTCACAGAGTTTAAGAAGGAGCTCAAGACTTAAGGGCAAATTAAAGAAAATGCAAATCAAAGGAGCCCACTTCATAGACTTGGGAGGGGAAACACTAGAACAGTCACTAGAAATCACTCCTCCTGACCATAGTCCATAGGATTCTCCTTCTCTTCAACTATATTTTGAAATTAGTGCAAGGAAAACCACACCAGAAATTGATCAAACTTAGCAACAGATGTATGATTTTATTGAATCATTGGAAAAGACTACAACAGAACAGGGCACTTCATCTAATCAGCCTGGTACAGCTAAGGAAATTTTGATCCAATCATTAAAACAAGAAGTTTATGAACTAGAAGTCCTGAATAGACATATCAAAAGGGAAAATGAGACATTGAAAGAGCAGAACAAGTTGGACAAAATTATCCATGACAATACCATGCTGCATTTAGGATTGTGGCAAAAGAAAAATAGGAAATTGAAGAAGAAGAATAGGAGTTTGAGCAGAGCCCTCATCAACCTCAAATACAGGTGCCTTATGATGAAGCCTAGGATTACAATGACACCAAAGAAGAAGAAGAAAAGGTTAGATGTGTTAGTAGAAGTCTCAGAGCAGATGAATTGAAGGAAGGATAGTCACAATCTTGGTTGCATGAGGACATGCAACATCTTCACAGTGGGGTATGTTGAGCCCCAGAACTACCTCTCTTCTACATATTTTCCTAAACATTTTCTCTTCTATTTTCCCACATCAGTGCCTCATAATCTATCAAACATTTTTACATATTGATCTTAGGAGTGCATTTAAGTCATTTTCAAACTATATCTTTGTGTGTGCTATTTGATTTGGATTTTGTTCATCAGCTACGGAATGTAGCCACTTTTCGCAGCTAATTCGCAATTTCGCAGTTGTTTCCATTGTTCTGTAGGTTACAGGTGTCGGCAGGAGAAACGAGGCACATGGGTAGCTCAGAAATGATCCACACATGGACAAGGTCCTATCTGTTTAGCCGAATTCGGGAAGAAAGGCATCGGTCAAAGGATGGTCAATAAAGAGTCCTATGTTAACTAGGACTCTGTTCCAGCACGTGAAAAAGTCTAAAACCATTCCTGAGTTCATGGATCCACTTTTTCCATTTGCAGGCCGTCTCCATGATGCAATCTAACATCCACTTTTCGTAGATTTAATGTTTATGGCAACCAAGAGGCTGAAATTCCGGATTCTGGCCTATTCACGTGTCCATTACTAAAGAATTTTCTCCAAAAGACAATTATCTATTTTCCTCTATAAATAAAGCATTTGTAACACAAGTAGTTAGTCTTGATGCTATTGTTTTAGCGTTATTTTGTTGTTATAACCAAGAAACATATCCTATGTTTTATAATACATAAACTCTGTTTTCTTATGATTGTATAAAGCGTGGTTTTGAGGTGACAGCGTATTAATCCAACTCTGTACAGAGGGCCCCTGCTGGCTAAGGTTTTGCCTTTCATTTTTGTATAGTTTTTATGCATGTGTTCTTTTATTTCAACTGTACATTTTTCATGATTTGTTTATGGTGTTAATCGTTTTACTCATGTACATGTTTTTACAGCATTGTTACATTTTCCACTAACACTATTCAATGCATTTCAAGATAGGTTATGCTCGAGCTTTTTAATATAGTTTTTGCATCAAGTGGTGATCTGAGACTTGCTTCCTCTGCTTAACTTTAGCTTTTAATTCCAGTTATTATGCTTTGATTTCAGTGAGATTTGTTTACTGCTTTTAGCTAGTTTAGATATCAAGTTCTTCATGTTATATGACATTATCTCCGGTGCCTTTATCTTAACCCCGATTTAGAAGTTAATTGGCGAGATATTGGATTATAAGTGAAATAATTTGATTTTGCTTTCATTAGTTTGCAAGTAGATAGTTTAGATATCAGTTCTTCATGCTACATGACGATATCTCCAGTGCCTTTAGCTTAACCCCATTGTAGAAGTTAATTGGCGAGCTATTGGAATTGTAGGTGAGATATTTGATTTTTCTCTTATTAGTCTACAAGTAGATATAGTTTAAATGCCATTCTTTCATGACATATGAAGTTATTTCCGGTGTCTTTAGCTTAACCCTGTTTTAGAAGTTAATTCACAAAATATCGGAATTATGGGTGAAATCAATGACTAGTTTCCAGCGTCTTTATTTTTTTTGGTTTTGAGTGCAGTAGTTTAGATTTATTTTTTGTAATTAGATGGACAGCAGAGACAGTAACCTCATGTTCAGTACTTCATCTTTTGCTCGATTTATGTAGCTGCATGTTTACACTTTTGTTCAAATTCTGATTTCATAGATAGCAAGTTTTGAGATCTTTGAAGTGCTAAGTTTGGAAATTACCATAAGAGGCATATACCTTGTCTTAAATTTTACATCCATACTTGACTTAGAAGAATTCTTGAAACCTTAGACTAGGATTTCCATTTGAACTAAACACTTTAGGAGACCAACAAAGACAAAACACCAAAAACAAGATAAAAACTAAAAATAATAAAGTAAGGAAGAGGTTGTCTTGCACATACAGTGCGCCACACGTCATCAGTTTACGACTCACGGATTGATAATTAATGTAGAAATTTAGGACACACTAAATTGACTAAACAAAGATGTTGTCACTTCCAGAGATAACCTCGGATTGCTTACAAAACCAGTGCTTGGAACATCTATATTTTATGTGTCGCATACGATTCTCAGGAAATTGGAGACTTCACATATACAATAAACAACACGGGTTGGTTCATTCATCCAAGGACATAAGTCATGTATTTATGGTACTCTTTCACATATACAAGTCAAATAAATATACGTATGAAATGGTGGAGGCCGAGTAGTTTGAGGACCTATAGTTTAATCAGCTTTAACAAAGAAATGAAAGAAGAGAAGGAGATAGAATAACTCATCATATAGAGCTTGAAACATCAAGAACTCTATACTTATCTGAGTTAAATATAGACATAATGGATGAAAGAGGATTGGGTGCAATGGTTCATGGAGCACAATTTTAAAGAGATAATCTCAAAGATACATACATGCATGTGCATTAATGAGTCAATACAAATGAATCTGTAAGAACATATGAAACATTTCTAGCAGCTAAAATTACCTTAAATAAGAGAGGAAACATGAACATAATGGAATCTAAATAGGGAGGGAACATACTGTAGTACTTGAATATAGGAATCACCACCATTTCATTAATATTTTGAAAGATGTAAATCTTAAAGTCATACAGCCTCAGAAATAACATGTAGTTAATATTTAGGATTCAAACACTTTTCTAAGTGTTTCTTCCCCCCTTTTATAAGGAGAGGGAGAACATGGAAATTAAAAAATATCTCAGGCTAGAAGTTTCAACTTCCTACATGACTAGCTATCTCGACGTGTAGGCTTTGTCACCTCCAATTATTACGATAGAAAAATCTTTTTCTTGAAAATAAAACAGAATGACAATAACAATCAAAAGCAACAAAACATAATTAACAAGTGAAACTGAAATGACGGTCCTATAAAAATAACTCCATGCCACTCTCTTTATTGGCCTCTTGTCTAACCACATTTCTGCTACATTATGCCTCATGCTCTATTAATCAGTTCCCTGTCACTTTCGACCTTAACAATTTCACTTCTTCTCTTACAAGAAGCGTGAGCGATCACCCATGATGGTCATAAAATATTCTGAGCACAACTACCAACTCATCCGTCCCCTCTAACATTCTTTCTCAAGACACTGGAACTTAGTCTGCCCCGTGAAACAATCATACAAGTGTATCGGAGCTCAGATATCCCGAGTTTTAAACTGAAGAGTCTTTGCAAAATTGTGAACGTCGATCTCCTTTGGTCCTCTATGATTTATCCCCTTTTAGTATTTCTGCATCATAGGAACGAGGGTTGTGACCTGGGGCTCAACCTTTATATCATAGGTTTCTTATTAGCGGGTTGCAATCGGGAACTTAACTTGGAGTGATGTGATATCAGGTTTCATCGATTGCCGATCGTCGACCACCCTCTGTGCTTAGCCTTGGTTTCTTTGAATCTTTATGTGACTGGAAGCCAACCCCTGTATCAGAGTCAATTTATCAATGGATCACAATAGGAGGTTTTACTTTGGTTAACAACATGCCTCAACCTACAAACGTCGATTTGCGATCTCCAATGTGACGTCATCCACTACCACGTGTCACCTTGTGAGTGGTGACACATGTCACCCTGTTTGGTCCCTTATGACCCCTCAAAACATTGAATCTGTGTCCATCATATTGCCATGTCATGCTAACATCAGCACCACCATGTCTTTACCGGATCCAATAATACTCTGCCATGTGGCCCCCTAGAGGAGAGAGAAAAGGCCCACCTGCCCTTGGTTTTTCGCTGATTTCCTTTGCAAATCATTTTCAGCCTTTCTTGGTGATTTACGCTTATCGACATATTCCTCCCGCAATTTCTTACGAGTGGTCAGTTGAAATTGCTGATTGCTGATTTGCAATATGTTTGGGCAGTTGCGATCACCGACATGTGAGCCCACTGATGTGCCATACAGGACCTCCAATTGCCGATAGACATTATACCTTGGACCTCTGATATGTGATTGCCAATATCAGTGATTGATGATTACAATTTTGCCCTGACCTCACCGATATGTGCTTAGTGCCACCGATGAGAAATCGTCGATGTGCGATAGCCGATATCGGAGCTCTGCTACACGAAACGTTGAATGCCTTGTTGTTATGAAGTGCGATCGTCGATATGCGATGTGACCCTGATGTGTGATTTTCGATACGCCATGTCACTGGAACGTCCGATTTGCAATGAGTCGGGACCTCCAATATGTCGGGACCTTACCCTTGGTTGTTTTCTCTTTGTTTTCTCGCTTTTAAAGGGAAACTTCAATCTGCTCTAACTTCTGATCCAGAAGTCCATTTTTGAACTTCCAAATATTGTTGGAAAGCTTATTCCGATAACTATCCAATGGAAAGGAACTGATTTAGCTTTGAGAGCTTCTATGGATTGGGAGATGGCTTCAAAATTCGCTACTGTTTTTCACTTTGGACAACTGAAAACACATTTGGCAGTGAGTGACAACAACATCAACACATCAAGACTCCTATCAAGTAGTTCACAATTATGTTTGTGAAAAAATATCAATTGCCCATTGTTTCTCCTCAACTACTTAGGGACTTCAGCCCACTATAGTCTTCTTGTGTTACTCCAATGAAGACTAGCATACGGAACATAGGTTTTCCACCTATCATTGCTAAAATTCCTTCTCCAACAATGAACATGGGCTAGGAGGAATGCCCAACTTCTGTTGTAGATGTCCTTCTCCACAAGGCAAGTCTAAGGCTACTCAAACTACTCTTGGCTGATTAGACCTATGAGCTCTTATTCTTCCACTTCTAACAATCCCTTAGTCCTTTAAGGAACTTGTTTCTTCAAGCTTCAAGTAAGCATCTATAATCCTCCCTAGTTTTTCTTTAAGTTGATCCAACTCTGCCTTATCTAGGCCAACACTTGGTCCACTCTCACATTACCCTCTATCAAACCATGAGTGTCCAATACAATATTGTAGCATTTGCTCACTGGTTAGAGCATCCAACCACTAAGATCACCCTTCCTCTTGGTTGTCAATATACTTCCACAACTAGTCCAACCTAGACCCACATCCACCTAGCATCAAAACACATCAACAAGGATACATCTGCAAATTATTGTTGTTGTCCTCTTGTCATTGATTTATATGCATGCAAAAGACTAGTTAGGGCACATAAAAACCCTAAACAACAACTCCAAAACTACTCTTCCCTTATCCAAACTCCTCCCTCATTTTCTATCACTATCTTGGCTTCCAAAATAACTTTGGCACCTCCACAAGGCCTCTTGTACAAGACAAGCTTCTCTAGCAACTAGGGCTACCTCAAGGCACAAGAGAAACTATTATTTGAAGTACCTCCACCCTTATTATACATGTTCTTCTCTTGGATATTTATGCAGCCTCTTGAGAGCATCCTCCACAAGGTGTTAAGGGCCCAAGCTATCTTCAAACACCTGTTGTTTTCTACTGCAGTCTGCGGCCCACATGCAATAGGAATACACCACACAAGTATGTGCAAAAATCACCCTCAACCTTACCTTTGGACTGGGACCTTCCTCTGTCCTCAATCTGATCATATTTGTTTCTCTCATAGGTGGGTATGCACAAGATTTTAGGGCTTGCTGCTCCTAAAATGCCTCCAACCCAAACCTCGGCATGTTCTGCACCAAACACAAGGATTGCAACCTCACAAAAAGAGGGATTTTACCACCAAACAAGCCCAGAAATACCATCAACCAAGTCAGCCTACCTAAATGATCCTCATGGCCTCTAAGCAGTCGTTAAGAATGCCAAATATAGCCCAGTTTCCATTCTCTTCGAGTCTACCCAAACCTGTGACTCAATCAAATATATCCTTCACCTAATGCAAGCTCCTTTTGATGTTCAAGAATATGTCTAAATGGCTCAACAAACTCTTCTTTTTATACTTTTAATGTGGGTTTCATAACATCCCTAAAATAACACCCTAACATGTTGGGCGACTTGACTTAGTAGGCCTCTTCACCCACACTTCAACTTCAAAAATTCATATCTCAAGATTGACAACTCAGATTTCGATGGATTTCATTGCCTCGTTTCTCTCGAATTCCTTTATCATCTCCATCACTCACATGTCAAAATATCCTCATGGTTTTGGCCCCAACACCTTTGGGTACAAAACCCCAACCTTGGGTTTCAAGCCCACAAGTCACCTTTGTGTGCCAATTTATCCACAACCCTCTAGCCTAGTGTTTGGAGTACCTCCCAAGCTACAAATATCAACATGTGAGACTTGCCATAGGAGGATGTGACACCTACACTATAGGGTTATTCCTGTGCCACAAATAAATTTTGCAAAATTTTTGGAGATCTTGGTGGAGTAGGTGATCCAAGAGGATATGTCAGTTTAATCTATCCAGAGAAGTTAGGTTGTCATCAGTTTCGCTAATTTTCGCCATTGTTTTCAGTTCTCTCAGGGTTGTTGTCATCGATAAGGGCTCGTGGTGAAAATGTCACAATGTGACAAATTGGTTTTGATGTGGTTCATTGAATGGGATATGAGCTATGGTATTTAACTATGATTCAAAATCTATTAAAAAACCTAAGCCTAACCTACCACTAAAAACCTAAACCTAATCCAAGCATCATACCTAAGACTAGACCCCTAAAACCTAAGTTAATATACCCTCAGACCTTATAAACCATGCAATGTATTACAACACAGTCCCTAACCACGTCCACAAACCACAACGGAACCGTGGTGATGTGACTAGAATGGGGTTGACGCAAGGGTTCAGAAACCATAGAAATAAACTGTCAGTCCTAAACCATGCAGGGGTCCTGAATCATGTGAACTACGCATGGAAACCACAGTGGTTAGCATACATCGCAGTCAACAAAACGGTCTGCTGGAAACTGCGTCGGGAAGCCACTAGAGGTAACCGCTGGACAGTGGTCACACGCGGACTGTTAGCGCAACCACCACCAGAATTGCCAAGGGGAAAATGCATGGTGGTATCGGGTGGTTAGATCGCCAGCGCTCACATGCAGCGATTAAAACATTCTGCTCGGTTAGCTGACCGCCAATGGGGAAGAATTTATAATATGGTTTGTTTTCGGGTTTTTTAGAACAATTTTGTTATTCGAGTTAATTTAGCCACCATGTAATCTATCTATGTGCCCTTTCTCAACAGGACCAAGCCTTAAACCTATCCAATACAACCAAATACATATACAAGCCAGCTCAAGGAGGTTAACATGTATCTGCAGGCCTTTTTAAGGCGAATTTTTCCTTCATTGAAGATTAGAGTGGTTTTGTTTGTTCATTTGCAGTTTCTGGAAGTCATAGGTAGTGTTGTTTTTCAGTGTAACAGGAGCATCTGGGATTAGTTTTGGAAATCGTAAGAAGTGTTGGAAAGCTGGTTCAGAGGGCTATCTATTGATAGTGACCAAAAGTGCCTGTGTGCACATTCAATCTGGTCTTTTCTCTGTGTAATCAACTTCTCCTGTTTCAATCCTAATAAAGCAGTCGCCCATCTTCAAAGCGGACTCAGAGACGTAGTCCATCAGGGACAAACTTCGTAATAAAATTTGTTTTCTGGTATCACTGTGTTTTTGTTGTTTATACTTCTGTTATGCATCAATTTTATGTTTAATCCATTGTTGTTTCTTCTCAAGGAGTCTGTCCTCATTTTGCGTGTTTCAGCTAACATTCAAATCTTTCATGGTTAATAAATTCTACATCAATTTTTAGTTTATAATCATTTCAAGTCATATAATTTGGTATCAGAGCAGGTTGCGTTTGTAGAATTTTCCATTGAATGTTACCAGGTCAAAGTCGCAACGAGGAGAAGGAATCCTTGAGCAGATCGATCCAGAGATTGGAAAGCGATGAATCATTCATAAATCGACCATGTCAGTATCAGATGCAGGTTAAAACATTGAAACTAAGATGAGTGAAGAATAATTTCAGCAGGCATTCCTAACTATGCAGTAGATGTTGGGAGAATTGTACGAAGACAAGAAGGCGAGAGATGCAGCGTTTTCTTCAAAGCCATTGAAGAAGGACAAAGGTAAAGGGGAGATTGATAAACCACCTTCACCTCCATCATATCCATCATCCTCTTCTTCTTCTTCTTCTTCTTCCAGTACAGAATCTGAAACGGAAAAGAAACCTAAGAAAACATCTCCGTTGAAACTTGATGTTAAATTTGAATTGCCTATTTGCGCTGGTGAAATGAATCCTGAAAAGTTAAATAACTGGATTAAGCAGATAGAAGTGTATTGTCACATTCAGAACATCACTGACGATAAAACAAAAATTTAGTTAGCTACACTTAGAATGGGGGGAACAACTTTAATCTGGTGGGAAAGTAAAACTCAAATAGATGTAAAGTGAAAAGGAAAAATCATCTCTTCATGGTCTAAGTTTTTAAAAGCTCTTAGGAAATAGTTCTATCATTTAGGATATATGTAGCAAGTTGTGATTGATTGGCAACATCTGAGGCAAGGTAAAGGACAAAATGTTTAGGAGTTTACTCAGAAGTTCATAAAGAAAGCATTAGCGCTTGGTATTTCATTGGATACACGTGAAACTTTGTCAAAATACATCGGCAGTTTACATTCATAATTACAACATTCTTTATTGATGTTTAACCCTGATGATTTTAATGAGGTGTGTGTCCAGGCGTACATATTGAATCAGGTGGCAGGCCATTCAAGTTTTCACAAAAACCAACCAGACAATTGGAAATCAGGGATTCCAAAGACAGTAAGAAGAAGGGTAATCTGAAGGGAAAGAGAACAAAAACAGTTCAGAAGGAAGGTGAAAGACCTACTTGTACTCATTGCTAGATGATAAGACATGATAAGTCCAAATGTTGGAAACTTCATCTAGAACTAAAACCAAAGAAGTTTTCGAAGAAGAAAGGTGAGAAGAAGACCAATACAACAATCCAACAAGATTTTGGATCCGACTCAAGTGACAAAGGTCAAATAACTGCAATGGTTTCAACAGGTAAAAATTTTGATACTGGTTCAAGTCCTAATACTTCTATACCTTTGTCCAATCAAAGTCATCTAAATGAGGATAAAAGGGTTGAATTATTTCACATAAGGATAACTTTTAAGCACACAAAGATGGATACATTATTTGACAGTGGATCATAGGCAAATTTAATATATGAAGATTTAGTTAAGAAATTGGGTTTGGAGATACATAATCATCCAAGACCATACCCTCTAGGTTGGCTGAATAAACAAACTCAAATTAATGTCACAAAGCAGTGTCAACTAAAATTTGGCATTACAAATCAATACATTGATGAAGTAGATTTAGATGTGATTCCAGCTGATATATGTGGAGTGGTGTTGGGAAGTCCTTACCTCTATGATCGTGATGCAGTGTTTTATAGGAAAGAGCATAAATATCATCTTAAGAAAGATGGAATTGAATTTATTGTCAGGGCACATAAGCTTAAAACACACTTGGATTTAGTTTCAGTTAATCAAATGAAGAGATTAATAAGTTCAAGTAAGAAATATTTACTTATGGCTGTGAAATAACAACATAAGGATTGACAAGATGCTTTTTCAGGTTGTGAATCTCAGTTTAAAGATAGTTTGGTTAAAGTGGTAGATTCTTTTCAAAATATATTTAAGGAACCAAAAAATCTTCCTCCAAAAAGAGAAATACAACATGAAATACAACTAATGTCAAATGCCCCTCTTCCCAATATTGGAATGTATCGCCTATCAGTTATAGAGAATGAAGAAACAAATACAATAATTGGTTGAAAAAGGTTTCATTCGACCTAGTTCATCTCCATGTGGCTCACCCATAATTTTGGTTCCTAAGAAAGACGAGACATGGAGAATGTGTGTTGACTTCAGGGCCTTAAACAAAATAACAATAAAAAACAAGTATCCTCTTCCTAGGATAGATGATTTACTTGATCGACTGAAAAAAGTTGTATATTTCATTAAGTTAGATCTAAGAAGTGGGTATCATCAAATCCGCATAGCAGAAAATGACATCTGGAAAACTGCATTCAAAACTAGATAGGAACTATTTAAATGGTTGGTAATGCCTTTTGGTTTGTGTAATGCACCAACAACTTTCATGCACATTATGAATGATGTTTTCCACCCATACATTGATAAATTTGTCATAATCTACTTAGATGAAATTCTGATTTTCAGTTCCAGTATAGAAGAACATGTTAAACATGTTAAGCAGGTTTTTGAAGTATTAAACAGGGAACAATTGTACCTTAAACTTTCCAAATGTGAGTTTGGGAAAACTTCACACTATTATCTTGGTTACATAGTTGGAGGTGAAAGCTTAAAAATAGATCCAGCTAAAATCGATGCGATCGTTAAGTGGCCAAGACCACAAAATGTGACTGAAGTTAGAAGTTTTTTAGGTGCAATTTAGTATTGGAGAAAATTTATTGCTCAATTTTCTTTGATTGCTTCACCATTACATGCTTTAACAGGTTCTAAAGTCCCCTTTCAGTGGGGAGGAAAACAACAAAAACCTTTTGATACACTTAAGCAAAAAATAGTTACAACACCAATATTAACTTTAACAGACATTCAACAACCATTTGAAATTGAAACAGATGCTAGTGGTTATGCAATGGGTGCAATCTTACTTCAAAAAGGGAAACCAATTTGATTTCATTCAGAAACTTTTTCTAAAGCAGTAATAAATTATCCGACATATGATAAAGAACTATTTTCTTTGGTCGAAAGTGTTAAGAAATGGAAACATTATTTAATGGGTAAGTAAACAATGATTCACACAGATCATTAGCCACTTCAGTACTTACAATCTCAAACTAAGTTGCAACAATATCGTCATTACAGATGGATGGGGCTTCTTCAACAATTTCACTTAGTAATTAAATACAAGAAAGGTGTTCCAAACAAAGTAGTTGATATGTTATCTAGGCATTCTTTGAATGCTTCCGTAGTTCTACATAGTAGTTCTGTAAAACATGAAATTTATATAGAACAATATAGAACGGATGTTGATTTCAAAGATATTTATGAATCACTAACTCATGGTGCTCAGGTGGAAGAGATCAATTATCATGTTCATGACAGGTTGTTATATCATCTAGGTAAGTTATGCATACCACAGATAGAAAGAGTGCATGTTGTCCAAGAAGCACATTCTTCTTGCATTTCAGGGCATTTTGGAGCAAGCAAAACAATGGCACAAGTTCAAAGGTATTGTTATTGGCCTCATATGTATGAAACTATTGCTAAATACATTAAAGGATGTGTGATGTGTTCGAACAGCAAACCAGGCAATCGAAAGATTGGCTTATACATGCCACTTCCAGTTCCTTTGTGACCATGGGACAACATTTCCATGGATTTTGTTGGAGGACTTCCTATGTCCAAGAGAGAGCATGATTACTTGCATGTTGTGGTCGACAGATTCAGCAAAATGTGTATTATTATTCCCTACAAAAAGCAAGTGACAACTGAACAAACTGCAAAGATGTTCTTCGATCAAGTATGGGTTCATTTTGGACTACCTACTTCTATCATTTCTGATCGAGACACTTGTTTTGTAGGAGAATTTTGGTCCACCTTATGGGAACTCATGGACACAAAGTTGAAAAAGAGCACAGCCTTTCACCCACAAACATATGGACAAACTGAAGTGGTAAACATGACATACATATTCTTCGAGGGTATTGCAGCAAACATTCTAAATTGTGGGATGAATCTTTATCTTATGTGCAGCATGCTTACAATTGAGCCTTACATTCATCTACTAATTGATTGCCATTTGAAACATGTTTTGGGTATCTACCAAAGTCACCAATAGATTTCATGTTTGGTGAAGAAGACAAAGTGGGCGAACATGATGGTGCGAACAAAGCAGTCAAGTTCATTTAACGGATACAACAGATACATGCAGCAGTGCAGGATCAGTTAGAGAAGAGTCAGGCCAAATAGAAAATGTGCCATGACAAGCATCGAGTCGATCATCATTTCCAGGTCAACGATCAAGTATGGTTGTATATCGGTAAAGACAGGTTGAAAGGAGAAGGTAAAAAACTGAAACCCATTAGGTATGGTCCTTTCAAGATTATGGAAAAGAATGGAAATAATGCTTTTCAATTAAATTTACCTCCTTACATACGAATTTACTCAGTTGTAAATGTGGAAAATCTAAAATTGTATGAACCTCCAATGATCATGGATCCCGAGGAAGATACACAGATTCTGACTATTGATGATTTGGCACCTGAGTACATGAATGAGTTGCAGGAAGATATCATCTTGGACAAGAAGACTCGATCTTTGAGGCATGGAGATGTTGAATATCTTCGAGTAGGACTCAAGGGTACGAATCCGAGTAAGGCATGGGGGATGGAGATCAGAAAAATGAGGGAACTATACTGTCACTTGGTATCTACTTAAAATCAAAACTTTTGTGGTCCAAAATCTTCCAAGTGGAGAGGATTGATCCAGGAGGATCTGTCAGTTTAATGTATCCACAGAAGTCAGGTTATCGTCAGTTTCGTCAATTTTCGCCAATGCTTTTAGTTCTCTCAGGGTTGTTGTCATCGATAAGGGCTCATGGTGAAAATGTCACAATGTGACAAATTGGTTTTGATGTGGTTCATTGAATGGGATATGAGCTATGGTATTTAATTATGAATCAAAATCTATTAAAAAACCTAATCCTAACCTACCACTTAAAACCTAAACCTAATCCAAGCATTATATCTAAGACTAAACCACTAAAACCTAAGTTAATATACCCTCGTACCTTATAAACCATGCAATGTATTACAACACAGTCCCTAACCGCATCCACAGACCGCAGCGGAACGATGGTGATGTGACCAGAATGAGGTTGGCCGCAAGGGTTTGAAAACCGCAGACATAAACTGTCAGTCCTAAACCATGCGGGCATGCTGATAAACTGTCAATCCTAAACCGTGCAGGTGTCCTGAATCATGTGAACAACACATGGAAACCACAGTGGTTAGCATACATCGCAGTCAAAAAACGGTCTGCTAGAAACCGCGTCGGGAAGCCACTAGAGGTCACCACTCGACAATGGTCACATGCACACTGTTAGCGTAACCACTGTGAGAACTGCCGGGGGGAAACACATGGTGGCATCTGGTGGTTAGTGGGGAAGAATTTATAATATGGTTTGTTTTGGGTTTTTTTAGAACAGTTTTGTTATTGGAGTTAATTCGGCCACCATGTAACCTATCTATGTGCCCTTTCTCAACCTATCCAATACAACCAAATACATCTGCAAGCCAGCCTAAGGACGTTAACATGTATCTGCAAGCCTCTTTAAGGCGAATTTTTCCTTCATTGAAGATTAGAGTGGTTTTGTTTTTTCATTTGCAGCATTTGGAGGTCATATGCAGTGTTGTTTTTAGTGTAACAGGAGCATCCGGGGTCGGTTTTGGAAACCGTAAGAAGCGTTGGAAAGCTGGTTCAGAGGGCTATCAGTTGACAGTGACAAAAAGTGCCTATGTGCACATTCAGTCTGGTCTTTTCTCTGTGTAATCAACTTCTCCTATTTCAATCCTAATAAAGCGGACCCGGAGACATAGTCCATTAGGGATGAACTTTGTAATCAAACTTGCTATCTGGTATCACTGTGTTTTTGTTGTTTATACTTCTGTTATGCATCAATTTTATGTTTAATCCACTGTCGTAAAGTGTCTCTTCTCAAGCAGTCTGTCCTCGTTTTGCGTGCTTTAGCTAACATTCAAATCTTTCATGGTTAATAAATTCTACATTAGTTTTTAGTTTATTATCATTTTAGATCAGTAGGAGGGAGTGTTCAAAGGGTGTGCACTTGGAAAGCATGCCAACGTAATATTTTCTCACAATGAGACAAGGTCCAAGGGGATATTGGACTTGGTGCATTTAAATCTATGTGGTCCTATGTCAGTGGAATGAATCGCAAGGTCTTATTACTTTGTGACATTCATAAATTACTATTCTAGGAAGACATGGAACTACTTCATAAAGACCAAGGGTGAGGTCTACGGTCAATTTCAAGAGTTCAAATATATTGTGGAGAAATAGACTGGAAAGAAGATTAAGGTACTAAGATCTGATAATGTGGGCGAGTATACCCCCAATAAGTTTCAGTATTTCTATAGGGAGGCAGGGATTAAGAAGGAACTCACAATTCCTTATAATATTTCAGATGAATGGAGTTGCTGAGAGGAAGAAAACAATCATAATGGGAGAAGAAAAGAAAATGATCTGTGATCAAGACTACAAAATAATAATGTATTTACATAATAGGAGTCCTCACAAAGTATTGAAGGACATGATTCCTAAGGAGATGTTCATAAAAGTGAAACCATATTTGAGCAATATGTGCATCTTTGGTAGTCCAATATACATCCACATTCTTATAGTGAAGAGGACTAAGCTAAAGCCCTTATCAGAAAAGGGAATTTTTTTTTGCTATAGTGAGGTGTGAAAGGTCTAGCGAGTATACATTCCAAAACAAAGGAGAGTTATTATCAGTCAATAGGTTAGATTCAAGGAGGGTAGAACCTTTATGAGATCTCATGATAGAGAGCCAATAAGGGTAGAGGATCTAGAGCGAGAGGCTCCTAAGGTTGAGAAAGGACCAACAACACCAACAATAGGGATGCAACGCATATGTCTAGAGGAGGAGCAAAATTTTCCTTTGAGCTCTACTAGGAAAAGGCAAGATGAGCCAAACGGAGCTTGAGAGATGTTGACGAGCACATGGAGGCTCCTAGTAGCACCTTTAGGCAAAGTATACCACCAATGAGATTTTTTAGTTACATGGCCTTGATGAGTAGCATTAGTGACTCTGAGATTTCTACTTTTGTCAAGATTGCAGATGTGTAGGTATAAAGGGATGCCATGGTGCAGGGTAGCTCTATTACGAGGAATGATGTGTGGGGCACAATGTCAAGGCCTGAGGGAAAACCAATGGTCACTTCTGAATGATATATAAGATCAAACATGTATCTTATGACAATGTCGAGAAGTACAAAAGAGAGGTTCATGGAAAGAGGGTACTCCTAGAAGGAGGGAGCATACTACGAGGAGACATTCGCACCTGTCACAAAAAATACATCCATTAGAGTAGTCAGGTTCATTTCTTAATAGATAGGGTGGAGGATACATTAAATGGATGTAATATTTCTTTCCTCAATGGGGTGATTGAGGAGGAGGTGTATATTGAGAAGCCTCGGGGCTTTGAGGTGCATGTATGTAGGTTGAAGAAGGCCCTTTTAGGTATGAGTTTAATTTTTTTCCATCATGTAATTATCCATGAGAGTTAATATATATATATATATAATAATTAAAAGGATAACACATTATCTTGCAAGAAGAAAGGGAATAAGAACCATAGATGACAATTTAGAAGGAAAACCAAGTCTATATTAACTCTCATAGATGATTACATGATGGATGAGTTTTGGCATTTCGGATATGAGTATAACCCAAAATGTTGAGTTCCTAGAAGTTTTGTGCAACGGTGATGTATGCATAAAAGAGAAATTTGAGTGCGTGTGTGGTTCATAATTTAGGGATTACATATATAAATTGCCTAAAATCAAAATCTAGCATAAAACATGCTCTAAACCTCCTAAATAGGGATTATGTCACTCTCTTTATGGTTGTTTATGCATACCTAAAGGCCATAGTATTAATTCCCCTAGTCAAAACTTATTTTCTATTGGAAGGTCTTGGCCCTTTATTGTTGAATATCATTTCAATATCTTTTCTTGGGATGATATATGACATTGGATGCCTCATCATTCCATGTCTTACAAGGCCCTAACTTAGAGCAACTTCTTTCTTGGTTTGATTTAGTGTTACAGGAGCCACCACCCCCCCCCCCATGGCTCAGAGGCCAAAACCACGAACTATGCAGATTTGTGCCTGAACGTGGATGGAACCACATACAAAAAAATTAGAACTATGGTTTATGTGTATGATCATGATTCTAGGAATTGTGGGAACTGTGATGGTTTTGTTTGTGGTTCCACAGGTCTAACCATAGTTCCAACATGCTTCTTGCATGGTTTTGGATGGCAGACACATGGTTTTGCAGGAGGATGCTTTTATTATTTATTTTCGCTAACGTGTGGTTTCAGTGGGTCCTAGAGTGAGTTAAAGGTGAGTTTAGGGAAGGGATGATTAGGTTAAAAGGCATCTTCCCCCTCTCTTTTCTTCAATCTTTCATCTCTGGCTTGATCTTGGAGAAGAGAGTAGAAGATACCTTGCAGAAAACAAGAAATAGCAAGATTTTAGGATCATATTTGTGAGAAGTGTTGGGAGCTAAACTTACATGTTTTTACTTGCCTTTTTATCCTATTTTCCTTCACATTTGCACTCCTAACTAAGTCATTTCATATCCTAAATCGCGCAAGTATACCTCTAATCATGTCTTTATGGATTAATTAATCATTGAAGCATAGTCTTGGGGATTATTACCAAAGGCGCTTGCTAAACTTCATCTTATGTGCAAATTTCCAAGTCAAATGGCTAAGTTTAATCATCAAGTTGGTAGCACTATTGTTAAACAACAACTGTAATGATGGAACTGATCCAGACTTAATCTTTCTATCATTTGTATTCAGTTTTGGCTTATTACAGTCATTATGTAATCACAAGCAACTATTTTGTATAAGAGAGGATAGAGAGTTTGAAACAGGGAGTTGGAATACGCGAGAGTTGAGATTTGTAACACTGACCTTTATATTAATGAAATTTACAACTTTCTGATCTTTCTCTAAGTTCATGAGTTCATCACAGCCTTGATCAGGGAGTTGAGTCCACTCTCCTGATTAGTTGCTGAGATAATGTGCGCTTAGTTTTCTTTTCATGTATGTATTTCTTTTGATCATTGTGATGGTTTGATGTAAATGATGTGAATCAAATTGCTGCTAATGTTAATTATTGTTGTCATGTTCATTTGTTGTTACAGTGAATTATCACTGTCATTTCCATTTGTTGTTACAATTTTTTATTGTTTGTCAATGAATCCTTGACCAATTCTAGGTTGTACAGTTGTTCCTGCATATACATTACACGTTAAATTTGCAATAACCAGTAGATCTTGGATTGATAATTGATGTGGGAAAGGGTTGAATAGTATCATTCACACTTGGACACCAACATTTTGGCGTTGTTTCCAGGGAGACTATCAAAGGTGTAAGAGCACACCTAGCATTGGTTGTTGGATCAATCTCACATCTTGGGGAGAGAATTTTTCTTACTCTGCTCCAGGTTCCGAGCTTTATTTTTTTCGTTTTTTTTGTCTTTTTTTCAATTGATTGCATAGGGGCCACTCTATCGCCCTGGGGAGGGATGTTTTCTTACCCTACTCCAGGCCCCGAGCTTAATATTTCTTTGCTTATCCTGTTTTCCTTCTTATTTTCTCTTAAAACCTTTCTCTCGTCCTCGAAAGGGGAGTTTTCTTACCTTACTCTAGGTCTTGAGTCTAGAATTTTCTTGATTGGTTTGTTTTTTTTTTTCTCTTAAGAATCATTCTCCTGCCCTGGGGAAGGAGGTTTTCTTACCTTGCTCCAAGGCCCGAGCACAGGGTTTTCTTTACTTTTTTTTCTTTTCTTTTCTGTTTCAAACAATTCTCTCACCCTAGGGAGGAAAGCTCTCTTACCCTTCTCCAAGCCCTAAGATATGAGAACTCTTAATTTTTTAATTGCATGAAAAGAGATATGAATAAAAGGGGAAAAGGAGGAACCCCAAGGAAAGGAAGGAAGGATTTAGGTAGGAACACCTACATCTAGGAAATCATCGAGAAAGCTGAAGCTGAAGCATCTTCACGAGCCACTGTTAGGGTGAGGACTCACATGCAATTTGAGGGGCAGTTCGTTGAACAACCAATACTACCCTCAGGAGTGAGGACACCCCTTTCAACGACAAAAGGAGAAGAAGTAGAGAGCAAGGCATCAGAGAAAATATAAGTACTCCTTTCGATAGCAGGAGAAGAGGAAGTAGCAAGCAGAGGGTCAGAAAAAGAAATCAATCCAAGTGCACCTGCAGAAGGAAACTTGAGATGAATTGCTTCACTACGTGATCAGGGAAGTGTTGTTAAGCAACCTCAACCATCAGTTGTTACACAACAAGAACCTGTTGAAATTCCGAGTGATTATTGGAGGGTATTCATGGCACGTCCAACCTCCTCGATTAATTTCTCAATTGGGGACATTAGAGGTGATGCACCAATGAAGCCCATTCCACTAACCGCTTTTCCTAACTTCCATGGGATTTCCTTAGAATATCCAAACACATTTTTGTTTGAATTCAATATTGTCTTTAGGGGACACGACTATGTAGTTGATGCTTAGAAATTGAAAATATTCCTTGGTACTCTAAAAGGGACAGCTCTGTGATGGTTTATGGGTCTAGGTGGAAAATCTATCTCCTCATGGGACGAGATGAAGAAAGATTTTCTAGAGAAGTACCAGGATTATTGTAAATCTCGGGATATAAAGGAAGAAATTTTTAAGTTTATGCAGAAGGAGGATGAGAATATGGAGGATTGTCTGGATGTTTCAAATATACCCTACATAGATCCGGACATAGCGACCTGGATAAGGATATCTTGAAAATTATTTTTCTACAGACACTAAGGGAGGACTTTCTAGAGCTTTTGAACATAGTAGGAAAGGGTGATATATCTAAAGAGGATTTTGAATCTATTTGTGAGTTATGCATTCAGTTTTCACGAGGGGCTGCAAGGAATAAACAAGGAATTTAGACCTCCAAAACGTCGAGCGAAGGAATTACAAAGGCAAAGATCAGGAATTTGCTGGATAAATTGAAGATCGACATCCTAAGTACACTTTCCTCTCAAATGGACACGTTACAAGAAAAACAAAAGAAAATGGAGTTAGAAAGGGCCATGGCCATCTTCTGCCCTCAGTGCAGGAAGAAACATCCATTAAAGGAATGTCCATTAAATACTATGGAGACTTGTGCAAAATGTGAACAGACTGACTCCACTATCTCATGTCTGTCTCTTCCCGGGCTGAAGGAAGTGTTCTAGGGAACGAATGAAGTATTAGAGAAACTATGTTTTATGGGTTCGAAGAAACCATGGCAGCCACGACCACCAAGCCCAAATCAAGGTATGTCTCAAGACCTTTCTCAATATTTTAGCAATTTAAATATGGGCCCTAAGTCAATACATTTTTCACCATCATGGCCTCAGTTTTATCAATATCTGCCCTAACAGTGTTGGTTCCCTTAGTCTAGTTCAAACCCTTCATGGTCTCGGAATTGGCGAGGGCCTTCTCCTCCTCCTCGTCAATTCCCTCAACCTATGCAACAACAAAAGTTACAACTACCTTCCAAAATTCCCTCCAATACTCCTCTCCTTTGTCCTCAACTTCTTATCTAACCTAATCCAAATCCTAATAATAATGGTGTTCAACAGACTGACACTCTCAAACTTCCTTCATATCGCATTTCTATCACAGAATGTAATGAGATAAATCTGTGATATGGTCGGGTGGTGAATGCTCAGACTTCACCAATTATCGTTGAACATATTGGTGATGAAGATCCAAAACCAGAATCTCGAGTAGCTGGGAATGAGTCAAATCAGAATTCTGTCAAACACCCTCCTCTTCATTCAAGTGCTACTCAGGGTTGCCCAACTGATCCACCTTATCTCGAGAGATTAGCCCTAAGTAAATAGAATCCTCAACCAGAATTTGATCTTTTAGGGGAACTGCAAAATCTGTTTGTTAAAATTCCCTTACTCCAAGCTATGAAGGATGTGCCTATTTATGCTAATACAATTAGAGAAAATCGTTCCAAGAAACCTAGAAAGAAAACAAAGGACATGCTTACCATTCATGTTATGGGGAAGCTATCAGATATTATGCTGGGAAAATTTGTACCTATTAAATATGGATATTTGGGGAACCCAATTCTGGCAGTGAAGATTAACGGGGTTGACATCTTGAATGTGCTAATAGATTTGGGGGCTGCAATTAATGTTATCACATATGAACTATGCTCACATTAGGTTTACAAAATATGAAACCAACTCCTATTGTCTTGCAAATAGCAGACAAATATATAGTGAAGCCGATAGGAAAATTAGAGGACATAACCATTTCAGTAGACTCATGGCGTTATCCCGTTGATCTTCTGGTATTATATACAAAGTCCCCAGTTAGTGTTCACCTTCTAATTTTAGGAAGACCTTGGCTTGCAACTACAGACGTCTATATCAGATGTCGGTCTAGAAATATGGTGATATCTAATGGGTAAAATATGGAGAACCTTATTCTTTACCCCCTTGCAAAACCAAGTTCATTAGGTAAGGAAACATTTAAACAAAATTCCCTATCTTTAGAAGAACCCGAAACCAAAAGTGAGGAAACCAGACCAGTCCTTACTATTAGTCAAGCCTTATGTTTTAAAAATGAAATGAAAGATGATACTATTAATACTTTTATGAGTGGCCCCAATGTCGTTTTTGATACAACTCATCAATTTTTAGAATCTGTTATGAGCTGTGAAACACAGGAAACTATTGAATTAGGAATTGAAGACGAAGATATTCCTGTAGTTGCACCTTGTGATAGTATTCCTATAGAAATTGAACCCGGGAAGACATTGAATATTAACTCAAATATTTTACCATCCCAGAATGAACAACTCCTAAAAGTCCTTTGTGAACATAAGGAAGCATTCGCATGGGACTATACAGATATGAAGGGTATCCCTGTTGATTTATGCACTCATCATATATACATTAACAGAGATTTTCGGCCTGTGAGACAACCCCAGAGAAGAATGAACCCCGCCCTGAAAAACATTGTCAAAGACGAACTTCAGAAGTGACTGGATGTAGGATTTATTTACCCTATCTCAGACACTCAATGGGTGTCCCAGCTAGTTAATTTTCCTAAAAAGAATGGTAAGTGGCAGATTTGTGTGGAATATAGGGAGTTGAACAAAGAGACCTTGAAATATCATTTTCCCTTAACCTTCATTGACCAAGTCCTCGATACCTTAGTTGGGAACAAGTTTTTTCCCTTCTTGGATGGGTTTAATGGGTATAACCAAATTCGAATAGCTCTTGAGGATCATGATAAAACCACTTTTACATGCCCTTGGGGAAATTTCGCATATCAAGTCCTCCCATTTGGTATTTGTAATGCACCTACTACCTTCCAAAGGGAAACATTAGGGATTTTATCTGATCTAGTCGATGATAGTGTCGGAATTTATATGGATGATTTACACCATATAGGGGATCATTTGAGGAAGGGTTGGAAAACTTGGAGAAGGTGCTTAAAAGATGCATACAAATGCACGTTTCTCTGAGTGTAATTAAGCGTCATATGATGAGAGAAGAGGGCGTAGTGCTGGGCCACTTTCTTTCAGTTGCTAGAATTTAAGTTGATCTGGCCAAGGTAGAGGTAATATTTCATTTTCCTGTACCAAAGGCACTAATGCAGGTACATAGTTTTATTGGTTGCGCTAGCTATTACAGACGTTTTATAGAAAAAAACGCTAGAATACCATTTCCACTTTTTCAGTTATTAACTAAAGATGCAGAATTTTTGTGGAAAGATGAGTGTGAAGAGGCTTTTGCAAAAATCAAGGAACTAATCTACCAAGCTCCAATCTTGCAAGGTCCTAATTGGGAGCTCCCATTTCACATCCACATTGATGCCTCTCAAACAACAATAGGGGCAGTTTTGGGATAGCTAGAGGACGAATCCATATGCGGTTTATTATGTCAGCAAGAATTTAACACCTGCTGAATTAAACTATACGGTAATAGAAAAGGAGTTCTTGGTTGTTATTTATGTTGTTAATAAATTTTGGCATTACATTAATAGATATCCTACTTTTGTGCATATTGATCATGCAACAATCAGGTACTTGATGAATAAACCTGTAACCATTGAGTGTGTCATAGGGTGGTTATTATTACTTCAAGAATTTGACATTACCATCATAGATAAACCAGGCAAGGATAATGTAGTTATTGATTTCCTGTTTAGATTAGATACTAATGATGAAGGTGCACCCGTAGAAGATAGTTTTTCGAATGAATATATTTTTGCAGTTTCTATTCATACTCCGTAGTATGCAAATATTGCTAATTATCTTGCTACATGGAAGGTACCCTAGCATTTGTCGTATAGGGAACAACAAAAGATCATTCACCATAGTACCCGTTATTCATGGATAATAGGATATCTGTTTCATACAGGAATCAACCAGTAGATCTGACGTTGTCTAGTAAAAGATGACATCTATGATGTCCTGAAGGCTGCTCATGACAGCCCCTATGGGGGACATTTTGCAAACAAATAGACCAGACATAAGGTGCTACAGATGGGATATTATTGGCCCTCCATATTTTGGGATGCAAGAGATTATGTTCGAATATGTGATAGCTGCCAGAGGATGGGTCAAGCTAGTCGATCAGACGAAATGTCGTTATAGACTCAAGTAGTCCTTGAACCTTTTGAGAAATGGGCTATCGATTTCGTTGGCCCATTTAATTTGTCTTCACATCAGAAAGTTCATATTTTAGTATGCACAAATTATTTGACGAAGTGGGTTGAGGCCAGGGTTATGGCGAAAGCCACAAAATAGGTTTTCTTTGAATTTTTATTCAAAGAGATTTTTGATCGAAGTGGCACCCCTAGAGAGATAGTTTTAGATAGGGGAGCGCAATTTACATCACATATGATAGCAAGGCTTATGAACAAGTATGGGATCAAGCATAGAATAACATCTCCATAGCACCCTTAGGCAAACGGTCAAGTGGAAAGCATGAACAAGGTATTAGAAAAAATTCTCACGAAGATTGTGGCAAAACATTGCCGAGATTGGGCTGAAAAATTTCTGAACCTCTTTGGGTGTACAAAACATCATGGCGGGATACAATAGGGTTTTCATTGTTTGAGCTTGTCTATGGTAAATCTCCATTGTTTCCAATAGAATTTGAGATTAATATGCTCAGGACAGCTCTCAAAATAGGATTGGACTTTTCAGAAGCCTAGAAACACCAGTTGCAACAACTAAATAAACTAGATGAAATTCGTTTAATGGTTGTGCAGAGAACTACTGCAATTCAGCAGCAGAGAACAAAATGGCATGATAAATTTATTGAGAATAAGGTGTTTCATAAAGGAGATTGGGCATTACAGTGTGATTCCCGTTTTAAGGACTTTAAGGGGAAGCTTTGCTCTCATTGGATGGGACTTTATGAGATTGATGAGGTATTTGATAATGGAACTGTCAGACTTGTCACGATCGATGATACACATGCTTCTTTTATCGTAAATGGACATTGTCTCATACGATATCATTGTCCGGCCTCTAAAGATGCCTTTATCAAACATCTCTTTGATAAGTCTGGTTTGAAGGTTGTCAGTGCAAAGAATTCCTCCTCTACATCCTCTGATATATATATATATATATATATATATATATATAATATATATATATATATATATATTATATTATATTGTTTACACTCAATTGGTTTCTTGCAGGTACTACCACTAATGTTTATATCCTACGGAGGCACGAAAAAATTTCTAAGTACCTGGTGTTGTTACTCCTTCAGTGTTGTTACTCCTCCAATGTTGTTATTCCTCCAATGTTGTTACTCCATGGTGAAATTTTTTCTAGGTACCCAGTGTTGTTACTCCTTTGGTGTTGTTACTCCTTCGGTGCTACTACTCTGTGGTGAAAATTTTTCTAAGTACCTGGTGTTGTTACTCCTTCGATGCTACTACTCCATGATGAAAAAATTCTAAGTACCCAATGTTGTTACTCCTTCAGTGTTGTTACTCCTCTGGTGTCGCTACTTCGTGGTGAAATTTTTTCTAATTACCCGGTGTTGTTACTCCTTCGGTGTTGTTACTCCTTTAATGTTGTTACTCCTCTGGTGCTGCTACTTCGTGGTGAAATTTTTTTCTAAGTACCTGGTGTTGTTACTCCTTCAATGTTGTTACTCCTCCAATGTTGTTACTTCTCCGGTGTTGCTACTCCATGGAGAAATTTTTTCTAAGTACCTGATGTTGTCACTCCTCTGATGTCGTTACACCATCAATGTGGTTACTCCTCTGAGGCTGTCACTCAGCTAGGTACATGCCAAGTATGTCCCTGACTAGACTTTGCGGATTTGATTAGTAATTCTTTTGACATGACTTGAGGTGACTGTGGATGATCATTTTTTAGTTGGGGGGAGGTACAACTATATTTAAAAACAACGGCGTAATAAATTTCAATAATTATTTGCCGACATTATCATAAAATCTTGTGCCAATACGTCCACTCCACGATCCTCACCTTACTTTGCACAATTATCAATATATACTGGATATTAATGAACTAGTCCCTTTGAAACCTACGGAGTAATTACCATAATGGCTTGCCATTATTTCCATAATCTACCATGGATGTTTCCCATCTTTCTAAAAATTGACATTCGTACACCCCGCTATTACCATTTCCTATGCCTTTCTACAAAAATTTACCTACCAATACTCCCTCCTAATGGTTTTTCTGCTACTCTGAAGTGTTTCTACTGAGCTATAGTAGAATGGGTGGAGTGGCTGTGAGACACAAACCAGAAAGCACAATTTTGGTTCACAGTAACATTGATGTATGACATGTCTTTGTAAATGAAGGATGGGATAGATACTTTGAGAGATTGCAGGGGTTTGACAAGATTATTACAACTGAATTTGCATTGAACTTGGAAGGAGATCATTTCAGAGTTTGGGGTTTCAATATCCCTGTCATAGAGGAAGCCATCTCGGCCTTCAGTGGACTACCACAAGGAGAGTAGAAGTGGTTTTCGCAGAAGGCTCCCTTGTCAGAGTTCCCAGAAGTATTTTTACAAGCCAAAGAAACGGTAATTCAAAAAAGAAGGGGATATGATCGTAATTCACTACCTTATCCCTGGGGCGAAGTTGCATACTTCGTGTTAAGATACATTACCTGCGAAAGTCGCTTTACTGTGTTATTCAAGTATCATTTCAAGTTGTTGGTGTCCCTTCGGTTGTGGCATGTACAAATCCATTCGCTGGATATGCCTTTCTTCCTCTGGAAAAGTCTTCAACTGATGACGCAATCTACCCACCACTCTTGGAAAGTATTAGTAGTCCTCACAAATCACAGGTTGGTCCAGATATTGGTAATTCAAGAGATGGCTCGAACTCTTGTACCTTGGTCACAATTCGTTGAATTATCGGAAGAAGAACTAAAGGGCATTATACCAACAGAGGAGGAGGATGGTGAAGGCTCAATCGAAATGGAAGACACCACAGCGAATGCTTCTCCACAAGAACTAGCATTTCCTGTTGGCTCAGTCGAAATAGAAGACACCACAGTCGATGCTACCCCAAAAGAACCAACATCGCCTGTTGGCTCAGTCGAGATGGAAGATGTTACAGTTGATGCTGCTCCACAAGAACCAACATCACTTGTTGGCTCAGTCGATATGGAAGATCTTACAGTCGATGTTGCTCCATAAGAACCATCATCACCTATTATCTCAGTTGAAATGGGAGATACCATAGCTGATGCTGCCACACAAGTACCAACATCACATGTTTGCTTGATAGAAATAGAAAGGATGGAAATTGAGGACATGGTCGATATTGTTTAAACATCAGCTGACAATTCTCGAGAAGGACTGCCACCAGCAACACTTGAACAAATGAATTTGAGGTTTGAAGAAGAAAGTGCAGGTGGTGCTGCTACATAAGAACTAGCACCACCTGTCCAAGAAAACTTGGGGTCCAAAACAGAAACTGTAAGTGGTGCTACCGCAAAAGAACCAAAACCACTGATAGGAGAAACTATGGAATTGGCAAAAGAAAATGAACCTGCAATTGACACGATTCTTTAGGAACCACAAGGGGACTTAGCTCAAACAACAAATGTAGGGGTTGAGGGGCATGATTTAGAAAGCACAGTCCAGATGGAAATGGGAGAAGATGTTCATTCTTCCCTCCCTACAACTCTACCAAGAGGGGCGAGGAAATATCAAACTCCTCAATGCTCAAAGGAGGAAAATTTCATTCCCCCAATTTTAAAATTTGTTGGGACAAGATGCAATGCACTGGTTGAGGCGATCACTCAAGTGTCGGCACTTATTATTGCACAGATGAAACAATTTGGAAACATGGGAGTCAACGTTGCTACACAAGAATCGATGCTGACTAGGGAACATATTGAAGAAGTGGTGATGGATGCTAGCCCTGCAGAGCCACCAGAGGAAGACATTCATGTTGACGCCACCCCAAAGGGTTTGAGTCAACTTTCGAACAAAGAATGGATGACTGGGTGGAAGAGCAAGCACAAGAGAAAAATGTTGAGGGTGGTGTTCCGTAGATTGCAAAGACAACTCAAGAATTACTGAAAGACACAATGCCTGTTGAAAATGACCCATTAGAGCCAGAGGCAATTCTAGAACATATGGAAGAACAGGCAGGGGAAAAAGAAGTTGAGGGTGTTGAACCTCCGACCATGGTAATTCTAGAAGTAAATGAAGGGGACACCACCTAAGTTAATAAGAAAACAAAAGAAGTGAGAGTGAAGGTGGAGCCAGTCGATACCTATGTTAATGATCTACCAGGCCCCACACCAGCTACAAGACCAGTAGAAGAGATCACTGTCAAGCGAGAATTCATTGAATAGTGCGCACGAAGGAGACCTCCCTTTAAGGAAAGGTGTCAGTCTTAGTTGAATGAAGTTATGCAATTAAAAATATACAATTTGAGATTGAGGAAAATGGTGTTGCGCTTGCAAAAGGAAGAAAGAAGGTATAGGAGAAAAATTACAATACTTAAGACCGGAGTTGCTCCCTCGGCAACTCAGACCAGAAACAATCCCATTGTTTCTGTTACGGTGAAAATTGAACCTATAAGCCATTTATGGAAGGCTCAGGAATTCATTTTGACTGCAGAGATTTAGAAGTGGCAGGTTGCGGTTGTTTGTCTTCAATAGTGAATAATTGTTGTGAAAGATCATTAGGAAGAAGTAAACAGATTTTGCAGCCAGGCTGCAGAAATCATCACTGGTTATGTAGACCAGTTGGATAGGGAGAGGAAAAAACGAGACAAACAACAAAAGAAGGTCAAGCAGCTAGAAGAGCAGGTGCGAACGCTGAAAGCCGATAAGGAAGAAATGTTTACCTTAACACAGTAGGTCATGGCTTGTCAACCCCCTGCTCACAGTTATGCTTTGTTTCTTCATGAAAAATACCTTCTTTTTTTCCTGGAAAGTATTCGTCATGAGATCAACCATGAAACCAAAGGCCCTCTACCATTTCTTCATATTATAAGACTTCATGATGTCTTGAACCAACATTTAATGTGTGAAATGTATATGAATGATTATTTCTTGGAAAATGACCAAGCATTCAACCTAGTCCCCTATGTAGGGGATATTCAATTGAGATATTTTACATCCTACGCCATAAATCAAGTCAAGTGGAAGAATGCCTCTGATACATTCGAAGAAAATCAACTTGCTAGTTCTCTTTTCTATTTGAAAAGAACATTGTCAGTCTGACACTATTTATAATAGGCATGCTACCTTGTTAAGGATTGAGGGGCATCCAGAACAGATATTGGTGACTCAGAGGCGGTGCACCAGGTTATGCACGACACAGGTGGTTGCTTGTCAGGATGAGGCTCTGGATAGCTATCAGAGGAGATGGATGTTGTCATCATCGGCTGTCAGAGTGCAGGAAACTTTCGAGGCCCCTAACTATGCCCAAGCAATGGAAAGAATGCCACGTTATATTGCTTGCATCCATACTCGAGGGGTCCGTTGGATGGATTTGAGATTCCAGTTTCCCATCCTTTGGTTTCCAGCAGATCAATACACTCTTACCTACAATGTAAATAGTGATTGGTGGAAAGATATCCTACTGACAGGTGGATACAAACCCCCAGGGACAAATATGGCCGAGAAATACGATCTTGTGCAACTGCATGCTGATCATAGTCAATCTAACCCAGACCTGCGAAGGCGACGGATTGCATGAGGACATGCAGAAAGACTAGTTGGGCGGAGATGTTGGGAGCTAAACTTGCATGTTTTTACTTGCCTTTTTATCCTATTTTCCTTCACATTTTCACTCCTAACTAAGTCATTTTATATCCTAAATCGTGCAGGTATACCTCTAATCATGTCTTTATGAATTAATTAATCATTGAAGCATAGTCTAGGGGATTATTACCAAAAGCCCGTGCTAAAATTTATCTTATGTGAAGATTTCCAAGTCAAATGGCTAAGTTTAATGATCAAGCTGGCAGCACTATTGTTAAACAACAGCTGTAATGGTGGAATTGATCCAGACTTACTCTTTCTATATTTTGTATTCAGTTTTGGCTTATTACAGTGATTATGTAAGCACAGGCAACTATTTTGTATAAGAGAGGATAGAGAGTGTGAAATAGGGAGTTGGCATATAAGAGAGTTGAGCTTTGTAATAGTGACCTTTGAATTAATGAAATTTACAACTTTCTGATCTTTCTCTAGGTTCATGAGTTGATCACAGACCTGATCAAGGAGTTGGGCCCACTTTCCTGATCAGGAGTTGTTGAATAGCGTGTGCTTAGTTTTATTTTCATGTATGTATTTCTTTTTCTCGCTTTGATAGTTTGATATAAATGTTGTGAATCAAATTGTTGCTACAATTAATTATTGTTGTCATGTTCATTTGTTGCTACAGTTAATTATTGTTGTCATTTCCATTTGTTGTTACAATTGTTTATTGCTTGTTAATGAATCCTTGACCAATTATGGGTTGTATAATTGTTCTTGCATATACATTGTGAGTTAGACTTGCAATAACTAGTAGATCTCGGTTTGATAATTAATGTGGGAAAGGGTTCAATAATATTATCCATACCTGGACACCAACAAGAAGTCGGAGGAGAGAGAAAAGGAGAGCTCGGGAGAGTGATGAGGAGGAGCTAGGAGGAGTGACTAAGGGTTTCCATCTACATCAAGTTATCAAATTCTTAAGATCTAAACAAGTATGTGCAAACCCCAGTTAACTCCCTCATTTTCTTTTCATTCTTGTTTGTATTTTTTCTCCTCCTCTCCTACTCTTTCCCATTCATTCTTCTTGCTCATTTTATTGCAGGTTGTCCATCTAAAGTGGCTCTCTTTTATATTATCATTCCACTTTTGGTTTTCATGGTATTGGTGGGGGGTAAACATAAAAGGGAAGAAATGGAAGATGAGGATAGTGGTCACACCCATATTGACCCAATATATGATGAGGAGGAAGGGTTTGAAGGGGAAGAGGATTAAGAGGGCACTAAAATGCAAGGGGGGGAAACTGCAATGAAACCCTTGTGGAAATTTGTGAAAAAAAAATTAAAGGGGGGCGAGGTGGTTGAACCATCAAGTTTATATCCACTCATGATTATCATGGACGAAAACCTTATAGCAATTCATATACCCATGTGAGGAGGCATATTTTTGCGGTAATCTTAAGTGATGAAAATAAGGGTGCCATGGGGATCTTAGTTTTCCCTAAGGAAACAATGGAACAAAAGGAAAAAATAAATCAAAATAGAGGAGGCTACACAGAAAAGAAACAAAAACTTCAATTTGATGCAAGTGAAACCTCTACATTTTGTGGTTTCACTTCATCTCCTCTTAGTACTCTTGGAACCTCTAAATATCAAAGAAAAATAGTAGATTTCGTGAATATTGGTGGGAGGGATGAAGTGGATGCAAAAGTAGTATAATGTCTTTGCGCTTGAGATATATCATTCAATGTGCTTCGATCTCCCTACTGGCGTGATTGGGTTAGTGCCATCAAAGAAGCCCAAAAATGATACAAGAGCCTCAACTATGAGAAATATAGAACTTTGTTTTTAGATAGAGAAAAGGAAAATATCACAGATATTTGACATGGTTTGCATATGAGTAGGCAGATTTGGGGGTATCCATTATATTAGATGGTTGGAGAGATGTTAGAAATAAACATTTAATAAATTTTCTTGGCGTTTCTTCTAGCAATGTTGTGTTTATTGCAAGTCATGATTCCTCCTCCATCACTACATTTTCTCAAAGCATTGTACATCTCCTATTGAAAACAATTAATGATATTGGTCCTAATAATGTAATTCAAGTGACCATTGATTATGCAACAGACTATAAGGGAGTGGGAAAAATCATTTACCAGACTCATTCACACATCTTTTGGTCTAGGTGCTTAGTGCACACATTGAACCTTTTGATTGATGGTATTGTGAAGCATAAATAATGTCGATGGATTAATTTAGTGATACAAGAGGGAAGAAACTCATTAAATATGTCACAAGGAATACAAGGATCAACTAATTTTATGGAACTTACTCCAATTTGCGGTTGTTTAATATTTTAAAAACTAGATTTGCAATCTACTAATTCATCTTTAGGCACCTATTGAAGGTGAGAAAAGATTTAAGTGATATGGTGATGTGTGATTCATGGGATGATATGAAAATTGATAGAGATGGTGATAATGTAATAGTGGACATGATTTTTTATAGTTAGTTTTGGCCACAGGTTAAATATGTTTTGCAATTCACCAAGCCAATTATTACATGATCAAATTTGTAGACTTAGATCAACCATTAATTAGGGATATGTATGAGAAAACTAATAGCATGTTGGGGAATATTAAAGGCATTGTTGAGCCTAGAAATATTACCTTGCAAAATTATATTCATGCAGAGATGGAAAAATAATGGAAAATGTTGAAACATTCCATTTCATGCCTTAACATACGTTTTTACACCTAAACACTATCATGTATCATGGATTTAAACACTAGCACTTGGTATGGGGGGCAAGAGAAAACCACACTAAGATCCAAAGGTTCTAGTTGGTTATATGAAAGCATTTGATAAATTAGTCCTTGATGAGGAGGAGTGTGACACCATAAGGAAACATTTGAGCCACTATATGTTTTCCATTGGTGAATTTTGGACCAATCATGCAATTAGAGATAGAGGAAATTTGTCTTCTCTCAAATGGTGGAACATTCATGGCAGTACTACACATCTAGAATGTTTAGAAATATAGGTGCTCTCACACGTGGTGAACACTTTTGTTGCAGGGAGGTGTTGGAGCACCTATAGTCGTTGTTGGGTGCGGGATCCCCCAAGGGCTGTTTTGGGGCTTAGAGCCCAAATTTTGGTCCAATTTTGTAATTCCAATGTAATGACTCCACATTTTGTGGGCACAAAGCGCGTAGTCTGTTAAAGAGTCATAGGGTTGTCCACCCTTATTTTGTTAATGTAATGTCAGTTGTAGAAGATATACCCATGGTCCACGGACCATGGGATTGTATAAATAGAGTGAAGCTCTAAGTAGTAAAAGGGCATCTAATCTAAAGCATAGGTGAAGATATGATGTATGCGAGATAGCTATGAAGTGTAAGTCTAAGTTTTGGGTTGAAGTGTAGGTAGAGGCTCTGCACCTGAGTGAGCAGAGGCCTAGTAGTCCGCAGTTGAGTGCGCGGACCCCTGAAGTGCGCAGACCCCTACAACTAAGTGTGCAGGGCGAATCAAGTCTGTAAGCATATGGAAGTATTAATAAAGAGAAGTTTTCTATTAATTTTGTGTACTTATTTCCTGTTTCTGCATTTGTTGTATTGGGTATGAATTTGTCTTTTAATGTTTATATGATGCACAAATGTGTATAATTGTATTGGTTAAGTGTACACAAGTTAGAATATCCATTTACGCGAAGATAATTAAGATTTGTTTATAAGATAAGTAAGACACTTAGCGTAGTTCGGGGAAATATCACAGTTCGCTACCCTAGCAGCGCGAAAGGACTTCAACCCCTAGTTAGGGCTGCGTGAAAGCCTATTGTGACACTTCGCGAGGGTACTGAAGGGTGGCATAGAACGAGATGCAACCTGCACGAAGACAAGTATAGTTGCAATAAAACGACATCACATCCATCTCAAGGGTGCATAAACTTGGTTCCAGCATCCCCCCATACTACTTCTGGTGAGACTTCAGTCCACGCTGCGCAAGTTGATGCCGCAAGGGCCAGTAGTGTAGGGATTTGTTTGGCTAACTAACTTTGAACCTAGGTCAGGCCCCCATAAGCCAACAAATGGTTCCGTTGTCAGGACCAGAATCTGCATAGAGATGTGTGATGTCACATCATTGGAATCCAACTAAGAAAGAAATCGAAGGCTGGTTGGACAAAATAATTCACGAGTTCGTGGCGTAGGAGAATAGAAATGCGTGGCTATCAAAAGAAGAGTGGTCAGACAACTACCTATATACGAAGATCCATGAAATCTTCCTCGCGTCCTTCCCTACTGAGCTATACGAGTGTAACGCGAAGCTAGTAGATAGCCAAGGAAGGTGGAAGCTTGACAGTCCTATTGTGTGGACCCCAGAACTAGTGTGAAGGTTGGAAGCATCAGAGGATAAGATCGCGCGCGCTGTCGATCATTGGCTCGATCACATTATAGGAGGATTTCTTACTGAGTTCGTAGTTCACACCTCAGTTAGCCAAAGCGAGGCATAATGACGCTTTCTCAAAGGACCGCGAGGTAAGGTACATAAAATCTTTGAATACTTGGATTAAAATGTTGTTGTGCAAAAAACAGGTTATGCAGTTACCTTGATGTTCGAGGCTATGCAAAGCGGAAAGGTTTACATAAACGAAGGAAATAAGGGTCCAGAAAATAGCCCCTTGATTTCACCTCCGTGAGGGGACGAGGAAGAGCTCGTGAAGGTATCTCTGCGAAGTGTTATTCAACTGATAAGACAAAGAATTATGTGAATACCACCCCCACCGACACCACCACCAGCTTCACCACCATCACCTACATCTTCACCTGTACCAACTACACCACCACCGCGATTTAGTATGGCAAAGACAATGAAGTTTCCTGTCTTCAAAGGTTTGGGAAATGAGGATCTGGACTAATTCTGGTTCATTTTAAGGGTTGTATGGGAAGCGCAAGGTGTTACAGATGACCATATAAAGAAAGTGACGTTGGTTAGCGCCCTGCAGGATCGCGCACTGACATGGTATATTAAGTACTCTAACGATAACCCGAAAGCGAGAGTTGAGGATATCTAGACAACGCTAAATAGAGAATTTAGCAGGCCTAAGTCTGAAGCACAATCGATTGTGGGATTTAAATAGATCACGATGCTACCAGGTGAGACTCCTTAGGAACTAGATCATAGGCTAAAATGTATGATTCGCAAAGCCAATATGAATTTGACGGATGGACAACATCGCGAATGGTTTGTAGCTTCGCTACTACCACATTTAAGGAGTACGCTATCACAGCAGAAAATAACAACTCAAGCAAAGGCTCTAGAGATTGCTATGAGGATACATGAGACTTCGATGTAGAATCCTAACCTAGGAGTTCAGCAGATCCACACGTAGCTGAAGAATCTGTGCCTCGAGATGCAAATTCTGAAACAGAATAGGACAATTCAACCAGAAATGCGCAAAGAAGTATGGTGCATGAAATGCAAGAGTCAAGGTCATGACAAAGACCACTACTCGGTTTTTACAAATTACCTTGCAGGAGGAGGACCAATGCCTTTAAGGCCAGAAGCTCAAGTAGGACCTAGCGCGTCACCTACTTTGTGGTGTGCTATCTGTCAAATATCCAGAAAACATGCCATGGATAACTACCACCTGTTACAGAAGTATATGCAAAATTCGCAACAATTTTTCTACAACTTTTGTAGGTTGGTGGGACACGACGAACGTACTTGCAGAAGTTATGAATTGATGATGGATAGAACTCCCACCTATAGAGTTCAAGCCGAAACACAACCCCTTGACCAGAATGCAAGGATGGAGCAGACAGGGTTTCAGGGGCTCGGACGACGCTGAGGCGGAGGAGGACCTGGTAGAGGTCATAGATAGTTGATTTGCTACAATTGTAGAGGACCAGGACACTATGCCGCAATTGCACGAATCCAACGCGCCCCCCGTGCAACTATTGCACATTGTTTGATCATGAGACAGGAGATTTTCCTACGCTAATAGCTAGGATATGCGACAAAGGAGTGCTACCGCCTCCCCCGACTCAGAACCTGCAGATGATCAGGTCTGAGCCATGCGAGGAAGACCCGAATGTAAACATTGTAATTTGAAGTGGAATTGCGACGGGAGATGACAAAGGAAAACAACCAAAAGACAGTACTTGGGTTCATAAAGCCCTGGCGAAAGAAGTTGAGTTTTATTTGGAGCACACTCAGGAAACCTTCATGGAAGCTAAGAAGAGCTTCGTTGATGCCTCCACTTAAGGAAGAAAAGATAAACCAGAGCCGGAAATGGACCCATTTATGCTCACAACTTTCCTGGAAACCTGTATGAAGTTACTGCGCGACAGTAAGGCTATGAAAGGGTTGCAGGAACTTATCAATAAGTGCGCTAGGACTGCGCCAGGTGAACCGTGCATAGTTCGCAAGATCAGAAAACCTGCGCAAATAGGAGAAGATGAAATGGATAAAGTCATTATGGATTTGGGATCAGATGCAAATGTTCTGCCAAAACAGACATGGGAGCGAATGGGAAGACCAATGCTGCAATGGTCTCGAATTCAGCTAAGGATGGCGAACCAGCAGAAAATAATACCCATGGGGTGATTGTAGGGAATAACTATGGATATTGAGGGAGCGAGCACATTAGTAGATTTTGAAGTGTTAGAGATTGTTGATGATAGCAATCCCTACCCCGCGCTCTTGGGAATTGACTGGGCTACTGACATGAATGGGGTAATCAATCTGAAGAAGCATAAGATGATCTTTGAAAAGAAATCACTGCATGTAATTATACCCCTGGACCCTGCTGAAGGATCACGTTATACAAAGCTGGTCTGCGACTATGAAAGTGATGATGATCTGGACTATATCTATAAGGCAACAGCACGAAACCAAGACTGGGTGAATCCCACCGCAGATGGGCAGAGTACATGGGTGTACAAAAGTTCCTGCACCTTGGATTCTGACAAAGAAATAGAATGATGGTAGAATCAGTTACATGAAGTAACTATGTTGAATTGCAATATGATGACAAATTCACTGCACTGTGTGTTGACACAAGTAAGAGATCTGCCTACTCATGATGGTCTAAATGAGCTAGATACCTTCTTGGATGCATTTGAAAGGGAGGTGCTGGAAAAGCAATGCTTCCATGCCTTGGAATAGGTACTGCGCGCTACGCCCACGAGATGGTGGGGTACGCACAAAGGAAGTTTTGATGATTGGCGCGAATGTAGGAGAATGATGCGAACACAATTTGGGAAGCCTAAGATGCAACTAATAGACATGTATGCTGAACAGGATGATCCATGCGCGCATCTGGCCAAATGGACGTAGGCCTATGGAAAAGAGCCCTAACTTGCATGGATGCGCATGTACTTCGTGCTAAAATACCTGGTCAATAAGCATGTGTTGGGGGGGGGGGGGGGG
>APFE031758536.1:61599-92445 GCA_000404065.3 Pinus taeda | reverse complement strand
CTATACCAATGGATTCATACCAATTGGACTAAAAAAAGCGAGATACACTTATGTTCAAAAGGATTCTTCATTGTGGTTTTTGACCGAGATGAAGATTATCAGAAGGCCTTAACGGGAGGCCCTTGGTTTTGGGGCTCGGCAGGGCTTTTTCTTACTCCTTGGTTTCCAGACTTCGACCCTTCTACAGCTGTTATCACCAAGACTCCCATTTGGGTCAGGTTCCCGAACCTTACGGTGCATCTATGGCACGTCTCGGTCTTCATAGCAATTGCAGATACTTTAGGAAGCTACCTGGCTGTAGACTCTTCGCGAAAGGAAAATGGGCTCTACACTTATGGTAGATTCTGTGCAGAAATAGATATAAGTAGAGGACTGCCGGATCAGATTAATCTCAAGTATGGAGATTTCCATTGGACTCAAACCTTTGATTACGAGAACACAGCTTTCCGCGGCCGCCATTGTCATCAAACAGGACATCGCCAAAGTTCCTGTCCCCAGTACCTCGACAAAAAGAAGACTCCTAAGCGCAAGCCCAAGTCCAAAAGTTGGAACCCCTATGCGCCTCCTCCGCCTATGGAAGATTCAGACTCCACCAGTTCAGATGAGGAGGAAACAGTTGCAGACGGAATGAACGCTGAGATTCCGCTGGATGCTCCCTTGGATGATCCGGCAAACCCCTCTGTCTCTCAGATTTCTCAGAAACATGCTCATCTCACTTCTTCCTCAGATTCTGAGAAGGATTTTCCACCGCCAGGGTAGAACAGTCTTCAACTTGTTTCGGCTCAGCCAAATTCCACTGAATGGGTCAAAGTAAGCAAGAAAAAAGGAAAAAAGAGTCGTGTGACAGTAACAATCCCCTCAGGGTATTTCTCTCTGCTTAGTTCCGGTTCTTTGTTATTCCATGTTCTCATTAGCCCTCTCCTAGTTCTTAGCCAAGGAGTAAGGTGGTGCCTATTTCCTTGGGCCCCCTTGCTTTTCTGCTTCGCTTGCATGCAAGCTTGATTGTACTATACTCTTCTCTCTTTAATAGAATTAGTCTAATTTACAAAAAAAAAAAAAAAAAAAACATAATTGTAAGGATAAAGAATAATCCTAAACTAATTAAACCTAATTAAGAAAAGAGGAAGGTGAATTAAAATAAGAATAATAAATTAAATTTAGAGAAATGTAGAGAAGCCCCATGTGGCATCAACCAACATAAGAATATCCATCTAAGAGATAACCTGAGTTAAATTAGGGAGCAGATTGGGGATAAAATCTTGACTCATTAATTGACTTCAAGTAATAAACACAATTTAAGGAATAAAAGGGGGGGGATAAAGAGACAACTAGGAGAAGAAATAGGAATCTTGTGAGGTGAGGAAAATATTATTTTTAAATAAAAAGTTAAGTAAATCATTTTGGGTGACCCTTGATGACCCTTGATGAGAGAGTGACACATGGGTAGGTGAATAATCAAGCTATTAAATTAAAAATATATATAATTATGCATGACATGCCAAGTGTCATCTATGAGGACTCTTATAAAAGAAGGGGCAAGCCATGGGAGAGGGGACTTTTTGGAACCCTATGGTTGGATGGACGATATGATGTCGGAGCAGTGATTATGAAGCCATAGTGAGTTTGGTGAGGTAGAGGATTTTTAGAGAGGGGACTCTTGAGCCAAGGTGTGCTCTCCTTTGCCAGCTAGAGCCTTCCTCCATTGTACCGCTCCATTGTAGCTCGGGGGTCCGCGGGGAAGAAGAGTACCCAAGGAGTAGGTTGGGAGGTTAACCGGTGGGTCTTCGTATTCGAATCAAGTGCGTCATCATTCACTCACAGAAGTGACCGGCAACAAGGGAATACCAGTAACAACAGAGCAAATGGAGTCTCGCCTTCTGGTGAACGTACATATGTATTTCATTACTAATTGATCTTAATTTAAAGTATGTAAATGTTATGTTATGTTTCCTAAAATGAGTGTCAGCAATGTGTGTGTTGAATAAATTTGAAATCTCAATGCGTTTCTTTTCTGGTTGTATTTGCTGTTAAAAAAAAAAAAAAATATATATATATATATATATATATATATATATACATATATATATATATATATATATATATTATATATATATATATATATATATATATATTATAATATATATATATATATATATATAGTCATAATCAGGTCGTTACAAGCATAAACAACCCTGCAGTCAAGGTTGCGACACAGATATTGGTAAGGAAGGTGATGTGGAAGTGTGGCGCAGATGAGGTGCCCACGCCAGTGGTTGCACTAGCAACACAATGCACAGAAGGGGTCCAGTTCAACTGGGAAAACTATATATGCGGTGAGTTCCTTGCGAACTACCGCGAGGCAAAGGAGTAGGGCAAAACATTCCATTACGCATGGCTCTTGTTGTCGATAGTACTAGTGGCATGGGAGTTGCCCGAAGATAGCTAGTTCCCATGGATCGCACAGGACCTTCGAGAGGCAGTGAAGTATGCTTCATTGTGGGAAACCAGGGACGCACAATGGATTAGAGAGAGCAAGATATTTGGGTGCTCTTGGAGATGAATATACAGATGGGGATCAATCGCAAGCTACAGTTATTGCCCAAAGTCTACAACAGCTTGTAGAGCTTTGTGGAGTTCAAAACCGACTTCCACCATGTCTTCATCAGGGCACGAAAGGACCCTACGAAGACGTTGCATGAGTTACCATACTTGGCAACTGATGATGTAATCTTCGTGGTCCTTGAGTCTTGGTCGTCGAAATGGCGCGCTCCAGCTGGCTCCACGGTGGAAGTAGAGAAGTCTGACACGCAGTGGAAGAAGGAAGAGACAAAATTGAGGATGACACAGCTAGTGGAAAGGCGCAGGAAAGAAGAAGCAACAGCTAAGGCCCAGGTACCGCGTGACGTCGTGAAGTCGGACGAGCAACAACAGAGAACAACAGATGAAGAGCATGAAGGACAGAAGTCACTGTTAGGGCTCTAGGAAACTCTCCTAGGTTGTAGCTCGGAGATGCCTGGTAACATATAATATTCAATATGGTTCTAGGAACTTATTTGGATGGGTGATGGTTTGGTTCAAGCCAGATAACCACTCCTACTTTGTTTTCACTCTAGACATGCATGAACACCCTCAGACTACAAGGCTTTAGACCACCAATGCTCAACAATTTGGGAATTAGGTGAATAAATGAAGAATACTAACCACACTAGCAGATGCATACACATTATATGATGGCTAGCTGCAACCAGTAAAGAAAATTGCAAATCTAATCTATCAATGCAGAAATAAGATGACAATTATCTTGCATTAGATACAAAAGAAACCAGAGTGACCTACTCACTGATGCATTCAATTGTCTAATCCAGTGATAAGATGACAATTATCTAGTTTTAGACTTTAGAAGAAATCATGAATACAACACATCAGGAACAAGCTTAGAACAGAGAAGAAATGAGCATTGAGAAATTAACAACAAAAGAAGCTTGCATTGCTGAAAATGAAGATGAGATGCTGCAAGTTACAGAGTATCTACAGTCTCCAGAAGTTGAACTGAAAACACAATTGCCAACCCTGGTTATGTCTTTCTTCTGGCTATTTATAATCTATCATTATAATGGCTTTTAGTCGTTTAGGGATGGAGGGGTCTTAATTGACCACCAACTACCATTAACTATCTGATAGCATCTTTGAATGCAGTTGGTTTCTTCACTACGAAAACCTGATCGGTTCTGGTACTGTGTTGTCCTTTAGGTGGTCGGATTGATCCTAGCAGTGGAGTTCCATGACTATTTAATTCGATTATTGAGTCGTGCTGTGTCCTTTTATCCTTCGGCCATGCTCTTCTTTTAATTCAGTTTCATGGTCAGGTTGTCACTAGATTGATAGAGTCATCCATCTTCTCCTTCGTGCAACAGACAGGGGATGGATTATGGAGTGCATGGGTAGATGAATGGCTGTGAATGATCGTGGGTGGTGGTCGTCGAATCAAGGGGGGTGTGCGGTGGAGATTGTGCTTTGGAGACTAGCGGTCGTGGTGGGAGCAGGACCTGTCCAGGCCGTCAGATCTTTAGGCAGGCGGATCAGACGGCTATCGAGCGACAGAGATGTGCAGGCGATAATGCGCGGGGTGATTTGATTTGAGTGGTAATGGTTTTTATTGCGTGGGCATCAGGCAGTAAGCGATAAGTGTCAAAACTTGCTCGATGCCATTCAGTGGATGACACGTAGCAACGGGGAAAAAGAAAAACTGCCCTCATCAGGTGGGTACCTGTCATGCTTGTTGTCCGCGCGATGTGGGCGTTGGCCATTAGAATGGGTGGGGGTGTTCTAATGGTGGAGGAGTGTCAAACAAGTTGGTGTATCGGATGGGATGTGGACCGTTGGATCGTCGAAAAAGATCGATGGCAGAGGGAGGTAGTGAAGGTACGGGATGTCTTCGGGGAATGTGCTATAGGCGTGTAAGGCATCGGGGTAAGGTTTTATGGGTATATTGGGCTTTTGCACTTGGAGCTAAGGATAAAAAGGGTTATGTCAGAGTATGAAGGTGAATTCAGGAAATGGGACAGGTAGAGTGTGAGAGGGGTAAGAGAAGGAGGGGAATAATGGCCCATGTGGGACCTTTTTTACACACAACAAAGCATATCGAATTTTCCCGTTGACCTCCAAAAAGTTAGCACTGCACTTTAGGGCTAACACTGGCTCCTTCTAGGGATGAAAGCCTCCTTGTGAGGTTTCAAGAACCATAGACCACTGCCTTTCTAGTAAAACTAAAAGCAAATCTTCCTCCTAGTGTTCCATTGGGCATGGAGTCTATTTAGCATGAAATAAAAACTTGAAAACAACATATTTACAATAGCAAGGCTTGAAGGCCCTAACTGAAATAAAGTACGAAGAACAACCCATTGAATGGACCATCAAAAAAATATCCTCCTTCCTTTGATGCATTCCTCTTGAGAAAACAGTCACCAAACTAAAAGTTCACCCTTTTTACCTTTCTATGAAAGGTTTCTTCCTCTTGATCAATGTGCATATTAGCCAATTCATCAAATACTTACAAAAGCCTATTGATTTGATCCTCTACTTTGAAAATTTTCCAACATTTGACATTATCAGGCAAAGATGGTCTATAGTTCACCTCATCTCTGTATGCCTTTAGCCTTAGATGTTTTGCTTGGAAGGTTTCGTACACCTGCTGAATGATAAATTCTGCTTCATACTCTGTTGTGTCATTTGTGGCCTAGAAATTTAATATAAAATATGAATCAATGTATTCTTGTGCAAGGGACACAAGGACTTCACCTGCTCCTATAGCTTCCTTAGAGAAAGCCCCTTCAAAGAACATGTCCCAAATCTGTGGGCCTTCCTCCTTTGTGATCTGGCAAACTGGTTTTTAAGCTGCATAGAACTGATAAGGCTTGGTAATGTTAGGACCGAGCTTATCTATGACAACCTTGGGCATTGAATCATGGCTGGCACCTATGTCCAGCAGACCATTATGAAGGATTTTATCATGAATAGATAGAGGAACATAGAATGATGGGGGGTTGTCTTTACAATTTTCGATCACTAGGCTGAGAATAACAGCTGGTTGATCATTTTGCAAATTCACATGGTCATTGGAAGCCTGGATAGTTTTAGGCTCAAGATCCTCAAGGATAGATTTCTTGAAGGACTCATTCTTCACTGGTTCAATCAGGGACATAGGTATTCTTGGCTTCTGGATTTCTAATTGAAAGCTGAAAGAAGAAGGGGACTTGTCAAGGCCTCTTACCTCTATGGTTGGAGCTTTGAGGATGATAGGAGCAGCTGCTGGTTGCTCCTACTTATTAGTTGGTTGTTCTGCAGGGACAACAACTTTATGAACAGGAGCTTCTTTGACATTACTCACTGTAGACCTCAAATTATGTCTTTGCTAGTCTTCAGCTTGTAGAACAACATCACCGTCCCACTCTTGGCTGATCTGGTCATCGAATAATGACTTCCCATAGGCAGCTTTGGTTAAAAAAGGGGCACTTCCTTTGTCTTCCATAGACTGGATCTCATCATATTCATCAAACTACTCCTCTTCCATGACTACATTCTGGAAAGGGGTCTTCACCCTTTGGTCTTCATTGGCATCTTTGCTCCTTTGCATGATCTACAACTACTCATTTGCTCTTTTGTATGGATTTGGATTTCTAGGAGCAAATGTATTAGGAACCCTTCCTTTCCCTGAATACTGCTCAACCTTCAGTTTGGAGATTTCAGAGGCCAATGACTCTATCATCTTGGTCATTTTGTCTATTTTGGGATCTAAAGATGAAGAAGATTCACCCCTCTGTCTCCTTCGATCAGCATGTCCTTTGAGTTTCTCTGTAGCCATGATATTAGATTCTACCTCCAAGGTTGCATCTTGCATCTCAGCCAGAGAAGCAAATCTTCTTTCTCTTAATAGCAGACAAAAGTCAGAATTGAAAGCATTGGCATAAGTGAGCTTGGCAGAGGTGGGAGTAGGTTTCACTTTAGCTGGTATCTTGTTGTACATGCGGTTGAACCTTTTATTGAAATCAAACAATGACTCCCCATTTTCCCTTTTTAGGTTGCCAAACTCAGTATGATAATAGAGCAGATCTTTCTTATCCCCCCAATGCCTTAAGAACACATCATCTAAGGCCTCAATGTCTGCTATAGACCTAGGGGTTAATTCTTTGAACCATTTTCTAGCCTCTCCATCTAGGCTTTGGACAAATACTCTCATCCATACATCATCTCCACTAATATTTAGGTTATCAGCATAGCTATAGAATGACTCAAGATGTTCTTCTATTGTGACTCCTTTTGTCCCAGTGAACTTAGGCATGTACTTCTGATATTCTCCTATAGGCATGGCATTCAAAGGAGTGGGCAGGACTAGAGGTCCATACCTAGTAGCTATGATTCTTTCCATTTTGGTGGGTGCTTGTGAACCTACCATGGCTGTGGTGGATTGAAGAGTACTAGCAGTCTAAATGATAGAGAGTTGAGGAGTGACTGACAGCACTAAACGAATATGAGGGATAGGAGGTGAGGTTTCCTTTAGGCTTAAAGCAAGAGGAGAACCTAAAGAATAAGGAGCTTTATGAATCTCTGAAAATTTTTCTTCACTGCTAGTGCTAGAGGCTATATTCTCAATATGTGTGTGCTCTGTTACAAGCCTTTCCTGTAGAGATGCATAAGATTGTTTAGGTTTACCTGATCCTGATGCTTCCTTTTGTGATGTATTTCATTCCTTGATAATCTTCTTAGGGTCAGGTATTGGGTCAGCTGGTGATTTTTGAGGATTTCTCCAAGTGTGACTCACAAACTGAGCCATAACTGTGATGTGGAGTCGCCAAGAGTTTCAGCCTCCAGTAGAGTCGCCAGATAGATGATTACAACCCAAAATGTGTCTAGACTTTGTCTATCATCAAAGTTGGATTTGTGTCGTTTTTCCAGGGAAACTGAGCTTCAATCTCCTCTCCCCGATGACGCCAATTATGTTAGGGCTCCAGGAAACTCTCCTAGGTTGTAGCTTGAAGATGCCTGGTAACATATAATATTCAATATGGTTCTAGGAACTTATTTGGATGGGTGATGGTTTGGTTCAAGCCAGGTAACCACTCCTACTCTGTTTTCACTCCAGATATGCATGAGCACCCTCAGACTACAAGGCTTTAGACCACCAATGCTCAACAGTTTGGGAATTAAGTGACTCGATGAAGAATACTAACCACACCAGCATATGCATACACAATGTATGATGGCCAACTACAACCAGTAAGGAAACTTGCAAATCTAATCTATCAATGCAGAGATAAGATGACAATTATCTTGCATTAGATACAAAAGAAATTAGAGTGACCTACTCACTGATGCATTCAATTGTCTAATCCAGTGATAAGATGACAATTATCTAGTTTTAGACTTTAGAAGAAATCATGAATACAACACATCAGGCACAAGCTTAGAACAGAGAAGAAATGAGCATTGAGAAATTAACAAAAGAAGCTTGCATTGCTGAAAATGAAGATGAGATGCTGCAAGTTACAGAGTATCTACAGTCTCCAGAAGTTGAACTGAAAACACAATTTCCAACCCTGGTTATGTCTTTCTTCTGGCTATTTATAATCTATCATTATAATGGCTTTTAGTCGTTTAGGGATGGAGGGGTCTTAATTGACCACCAACTACCATTAACTATCTGATAGCATCTTTGAATGCAGTTGGTTTCTTCACTACGAAAACCTGATCGGTTCTGGTACTGTGTTGTCCTTTAGGTGGTTAGATTGATCCTGGCAGTGGAGTTCCATGACTATTTAATTCGATTATTGAGTCGTGCTGTGTCCTTTTATCCTTCGGCCATGCTCTTCTTTTAATTCAGTTTCATGGTTAGGCTGTCACTAGACTAACGGAGTTGACCATCTTCTCCTTCGTGCAACAGACAGGGGATGGAGTATGGAGTGCATGGGCAGTTGAACGATCGTGATTGATCGCAGGTGGTGGCCGTCGGATCAAGGGGGGTGTGCGATGGAGATCGTGCTCTAGAGGCTAGCGGTCGTGGTGGGAGCAAGACCTATCCGGGCCGTCAAATCTTCAGGCAGGCGAATCGGACGGCTATCAGGCAGTGGAGATGTGCGGGGGATAATGCGCGGGGTGATTTGATTTGAGTAGTCATGGTTTTTATCGCACGAGCATCGGGCGGTAAGCGGTAAGTGTCAGAACTTGCTTGATGTCATTTAGTGGATGACACATAGCAACAAGGAAAAAGAAAAACCACCCTCATCGGGTGAGTACCTGTCGCGCTTGTTGTCCGTGCGATATGGGCGCTGACCATTAGATCAGGTTGGGGTGATCTAATGGGGGAGGAGTGTTAGACAAGTTGGTGTACAAGATGGGGCATGGATCATTGGATTGGTGGAAAAGATGGACAGCGGAGGGAGGTAGTGAAGGTACGGGATGTCTTCGGGGAATGTGCTATAGGCGCGTAAGGCATTGGGGTAAGGTTTTATGGGTATATTGGGCTTTCGCACTTGGAGCTAAGGATAAAAAGGGTTATGTCGAAGTATGAAGGCGAATTCAGGAAATGGGACGGGTAGAGTGTGAGAGGGGTAAGAGAAGGAGGGGAATAATGGCCCATGTGGGAGCTCTTTTACACATAGCAAAGCAGACCAAATTTTCCCGTTGACCTGCAAAAAGTCAGCACTGCACTTCAGGGCTAATAGTCACCTTCACCTAAACCAAAGACCGATATAGAACAAGGTGTTGTAGACCCGCAGACAACATCCACCTAACTAAGACGTCCGCGGCCATGAGAGCAGGTAGGGCCACGAAAGAAAATGAAGGCCTCGAAGACATCTTTCGACCCTATCACCCTTATTGAACGGGACTTACATGATATCGGCGAAACGATGAGGGATGTCACCGCAGAGGCCCTCCAACGGTTTGAGGAACAACACCAGTTGGTATTGGGGGCTCTCCGGACACAAATATAGGAGTTGCAGGTGTGCACTCCACAGGCTGGCACAATGTCCACCAGCCTTGCAGTCGGCACTTCAGCTGCCGAAGAAATGTTGCGCGCCAGGGTGACCAATAGAATAGTGCTACTAGATGGAGCACTCATTATAGAGAATGAGGCCGACAGGCCTATGGTTAATTGTTTGAAAGGGGTTGGGTTAAACATGGTTGCGCTCCCTTGGGAGACGCTCTATCATTTGTAGGATGGAGTCACTACAGAACTTTGAGCAAGGGAGAGTCACGCTATACAGGTAATGAGCGAGCAATGCATCAACATTGAGTAATTGAGCCTGCAGCGCAACGAGGCTGTGGAGTAGAACAAACAAATAGTGTAGGTTATGGAGGAAACCTACCAGATGGTCCCACAGTTGGCCATCCAAGCAGAGGAACTGGTGGAGGCGCGCATACATAAGTTAGCCACAAGGGTGCATGACGTAAGAGAAGAAATGGTCAGGGTTTATCTAGAGATGAACCTTCAGATAGTAGAGCTACAGTTGAAATCTTAGCCCTCAACTCAGCCGGAGGTCAAAGAACAGCGTACTACCACGATCACAACAGCAATGGCGGTGGTTGACTGTGTAGTGACAGATTGCATGAAGTTGTTCGAGCAGTCATTCGAGGTCCTCACCACCTTGCAGGAGGACGTGAACATAGAGTGCCTAGAAACAGAGGCGTGCGAGCTACAATAGAATTACGACAAGGTAAAAGGGACCGTGTAAACGGTTGCCCTTACACAGAGGCTAGCGAGGATGCAGAAGGCCAAGGTGCTCAAGGAACAGGTGTATGTCGCTCGGCATAAAGAAGCAGTTTTGAAAGCGCGCCTGCAACCATGGATCGACCAAGCTTATACAATTACAACCTCCATTGAAGCAAAGCTTGCAAAACTACAAGCAACTTAGGAGTGGATTCAGGGTAGCAGTTCAGTGACAACGGTCACTGAACAGTGTGTGGAGGAAGTCTAGCAGGCAGCCGCTCAATGCACTGCCAAACTGGCAGCGATCCAAACAGAGTTGGGAAGTCTTCGTGATAAGATCTCCACACCTGCAGAGTGATGCGAGGGCGAGTCACAATGTTTGTGTTAGGGGCCTGTTGGGCGCGGGATCCCCCAAGGGTAGTTTTGGGGCTTAGAGCCTAGATTTTGGTCCAATTTTGTAATTCCAATGTAAATACTCTGCATTTTGTGGGTGCGGAAAGCATAGTCTCCTAAAGAGTCATAGGGTTGTCTGCCCTTATTTTGTTAATGTAATGTCGGTTGTAGAAGATCTACCCATGGTCTGCGGACCATGGGATTGTATAAATAGAGTGAAGCTCTAAGTAGTAAAAGGGCATCTAATCTAAGGCATAGATGAAGATATGATATATGCGAGATAGCTCTGAAGTGTAAGTCTAAGTTTTGGGTCATAGCATAGGTAGAGGCTCTACAGCTTAGTGCACAGAGGCCTAGTAGTCCATAACTGAGTGTGCAGGGCAAGTCGAGTCTGTAAGCATCTAGAAGTATTAATAAAGAGAAGTTTTCTATCAATTCTGTGTACTTATTTCCTGTTTCTGCATCTGTTGTATTGGGTATGAATTTCTCTTCTAATGTTTATATGATGTGCGAATGTGTATAATTGTATTGGTTAAGTGTACACAAGTTAGAATATCCATTTACGCGAAGATAATTAAGATCTGTTAATAAGATAAGTAAGACACTTCGCGTAGTTTAGGGAAATATCATAGTTCATTGCCCTAGCAGCGAAAAGGACTTCAGCCCCTAGTTATCGCTGTGCGAAAGCCAATTGTGACACTTCGCAAGGGTACGAAAGGGTGGAACAGAGCGTGACGCAACCTGCGTGAAGACAGGTATAGTTGGAATAAAACAACATCGAAAACTTGGTTCCAGTGTCACCCCATACTTCTTTGGGTGAGACTTCAGTTTGCGCTCTATGGGCTGATGCTGAAAGGACTAGTAGTGTAGGGAATTGTTTGGCTAACTAACTCTTAACCTGGGTCAGGCCCACATAAGCCAATAGTTGCATCCACAACATTGAAAGAAAAGGGTTAAATGTAAATCAGGTAGAGAGATTGGATTATGTTCATTACAACTTGCAATTGTTGTCCCGTTACTTTGAGGAGTTAAAGAAAAATAAATACTTAAAGGTTTAGGACAAAATTCTAGAGGAGGATAATTTGGAGGATGGAGTGTTGTATTTAGAGTAATTAGAGGATGTTCTTTTCCAGGATGATGATGATCATGTTGAGATGCCACCCCCATCTAGTGCCATGGTGGTGTAAGGATGAGATATTAGTAGATAGATTCATAGTTTGTGACAAATTTTTTTGTCATAGTCTGTGAAATTTCTAGCTACCCAAAACGTGTTATTAACCTAGTTAATTATTTCCTATTACTTATTCATAGAAAATTAATTATTCTATGGGAATTAACGAATAATGACATAAACAACACCAAAAAAAATAAAAGGAAAGGAAATATATGAGAAACCAATCACATAGATTACACTAATATTTTTGGACAAAACATCCTTGGAAAAACCCTAACGCGGGGAAAATTAATTTTAAGAGCTATGAGACTTTTATGAATATCTTCAACATATTGATAAATTGAAACCACTTTCTTAACACTGAAAAAAATCTTATAATATTCTTATCTTCACTTATGAACAAATCAAGCTAAAAAATCTCACTATCTCCCTCCGCAAATCAACTCATCCCTTTCCTGCAATTTGCATTGGCTAACTGGAAACTCGCACCACCCTTCCTAGAAATTCATATTGCCTCTGGGAAATCATTCTATCAAGTTATATTTCCTCCAACAATGCACACAAGCCACTCAGACTACCTCCAACAATTTGTATTGGCAACTGGCAACTCAATTTGTACCTCTAACAACTTGCATTGGTAAACTAGAAAACTCACACTAGCAAACTCGACTTCCTTCTACATAAATGATTCAACCCTGATAAACTCCCTTTAAAACTCAAAAACTGAAAATCTGTTTGATGAAGAACAATGCCTGAAATAAGTCTCTTAATCATTGTTGTTGAAACCTTCTTGTATCTTCTGAAAATCACCCACTTGAATGATCTCCAATGTTCCCCATCAATTCCCTTTATAATCTCACAATAACAAATGAATGGCCATGATTAGAAGTTTACTTGATCTAAGCAATGCTAATATCATATTATAAAAATTTTACAAGCTTATAAAGGTAAATCAATCTTATCCCAACTAATGTCAATTAGTTATCCACTTTCCCTAAATTTATACTTAGGAAATATTTAAAAAATCACTGACTGGCATAACTAAGATATTTCTCTTACTCAAAATTACATGGACTTGGAGATAATTAATTCCTCCATGTTCTTAGCCTAATGACACCTCTCAAAACTAGAACACCAATCCAAGCTAACAAATATAACACCCTTTTAGTGAGGAAGGTGTTCTCTACAAGAACCCAACTTATCCTTGAAAAAAAAAACTTTCATATTCCCTAGTCCTTCGTCATAATGTATGCAACTTGTTGATATTTAGGAACATACTGTAGTCGAACTAATCCATGCTATACACAATCCCTAACAAAATGGTATCTGATGTCGATGTGATTTGACCTATCATGAAGTAATAGATTCTCAGATAGCTTGAGGAAAATATGATTATCATAGCAGATATTTTTCGTCTCCATCCTTTGACCAAACAGTGCTACTAATAGCTTCAAAATCCATATGGCCCCAATGTAGCCATGCTTGCTGCTATGTATTATGCCTCTCCAAATCTTAATACACTGAATTCTACTTGATTTTGTACCAAGAGACAACCCTTGATCCCATATTGAAGTAACACCTAAAATGCTTTTCCTGTCCACTACATTACCCTCCCAATCTGCATTGGTATATCCCATCAACCTAACATGATCACCCTGACTATATCTCAACCCATACTCAATTGTACCTCGTAGATATCACAACACATGCTTCATTTCTATCTAATGCATCCTCTTTGGTTCCACCATGAACTAACTAAGAGTGTTAACTGTAACACAAATGTCCAACCTTGTTTTGACAAATACATGACAGAGCCAATAAGTTGTCTATACAAGGTGGGGTCTACTACCTCCTTCTTAGACACATCAATTGGTTATGATAGATATAGACATGGGTTTATAGTCTAACATCCTAAATTTCTTCAATATCTCCATAGCATATCTCCCTTGACCAAGGAGGATCTCCCCATATATCTCTCACACCCCTAGAACTAGAAAATAATGCATCAACCCCAAATCCTTCATCTCGAACTCTGTTGCTAAGTCCCTCTTATAGTCCTCTATGAGGCTTGTTGACCCAGTAAAAAATAGATCATCCACATATAACACTAGAATGAGTGGATCACTTCCAACCATGAGATAGTAGAGGTTTGAATATTCCTTTCTCTTCTCAAAGCCCATTTCATGCAAGTATCCATCGATCCAACCATACCAAACTTTGGAAGCTTTCTTGAGTTCGCTAGTGCTTCAACTTGCATACACAGGTCTCCCTCCCATGTGTCTCAAAACCGTTTGGTTGTTCGATGTACACCTCCTCCTCTATAGCTCTGTTCAAGAATATCATCTTGACATCCATTTGATGGATCTACCATCCCATTTGTGTTACAAGTGATATCATGGTCGAATGGACACTGGAGCAAATGTATCCTCATAATATATTCTCTCTTTTTGAGATAAACCCTTGGCCATGAAACTTCCCTTGAACTTTTATACAATTCCAACTGCAACATGCTTGATATTATAGATCTAAAGGAAACCAACCACTACCCTATTGAATGGTCTAACCACCACCTCCCAAACATCGTGATGGATTTGTACTCCTCCACCATAACATTTTGCCACACCTAATGTTGTGAAACCTCCTGATAGATAGAAAGCTCACTGTCAATGAGCTCACTCACCAATGCCTTATACCGTGAATATTTCTCTAGAAGTACCCTGCCCCTAGTGTTCAATCGATAAGCTCCCACAAACTCATGCTAATCTCTCAATGTCTAAAGCACCTCTCGATTCCTTCTCCCACTAGTGGTGGGTGGAGATTTAAGCTCCTCATCTTGTTTCTACTACTCCACATGCTATAAACTATCCTCTGCACATGTAAATGTAGAGGTAGTAGTAATTGTACTCTTTCTAGTACCCTGAGCCTGAGATCCCTATTCATTCCTTGGAGCTTCTACTCGCTAACTATGATAAACTGTTGGAAACTCGTGAGATCTCCTAAAGGTTTTCTCCTCTTGGAAATTTACATCTTGTCTCACGATGATCTTCCTACTACTTGGAATTACATCCTGTATGCCTTGGAGGTTTCATTGTAACCCAAGAAATTCCCCTTTTCTATAGTCAAATCTAACTTGGTGCACTTGTCATCTAGAATGTGACAATAAGTTATACTTCCAAAAATCCTAAAATGCCAGACTTTTGGCTTCTTCCCTATTAATGCCTCATCAAGTGTCATCTTTCCCAACACCTTGTGTGGGACCTTATTCTGAATGTAAACAATTGTGCTACATGCCTTTTCCCAAATATACTTGAGAATATCATGATCATATAGCATTTCCCTCACTGCTCCAACTATTGTTATACAACCCCATTCTACTACGGGTTGTATGGAGTTTTCCACTCTCTCTTGATCCCCTCCTTTGCGTAGAAATCCTTGAAGGATTTATCAATGTACTCACCTCCATTATTTGTTTAAAGAACGTTTATCTTCTTTCCCATCAAGTTCTCCACGTGAGCCTTAAATTCTTGGAAGCGATTAAGTACCTCATCTCTAGTCTTCAAAAAAATCTAAGTATTCCTAGAGAAGTCATCAATGAAGGTCACAAAAGATTGTAGCCGTAGAGAGACTTTGTGGACAATGGACCACAATATCAGAATGTATCAAATCTAAAACACCCTTTTCTCCATTTTCACTCCTTAGAGGTGTTTCATTTGTGAGCTCCCCATGTACACACCCTATGCAAACTTCATCATGTTTTGTACTCACATTTGGAACACTTGTCACGATCTCTATGAGAAATTTAAGTGCTCCATAATGGATATGGCCCATCCTCCTATGCAATAACTCTCCCATAAGTCTGAATTGTTGATGCTCACTAGTTCCTTTGGAGCATCCAAATGCAACCTGTACAACTTTCTTCTTCTTACTCCAATTTCTTTTACTGACTTCCAATACTAGTATTTTATGTGCACCTTCTATCCTTAAAATTACACATCATACCCCTTATCCTAAGGAGTAGAAATTGAAATCAGGTTCATTCCTAAACCTAGCACATGAAACACATCTGTAACATGATTACTCTTGCTTGAATTCCTCTGAAATGTTACTATCCCTCTCCCAACTAGAGTACACTTGAACTTATTTCCCATTTGAATTTGGAAGGATACCTCATTTTATTTGTAGCTAGAGAAATAATCTCGAATGCCTGCCATATGACATGATGCCCCACTACCAATATACTAGGTTCATGCAATGGTCAAGCTATATAAACGAGTTATGAGATCGAACTCATCTTCTAGTCTTGAGACAATTCATCAATATATGTTGAAGTTGTTATCTGCTACTTCTTGTCACCCTTTTTCCTATTTAGGCATTCACTAACATAATTCCCATGTTGACTGCATCCAAAGCACTTGGTTTTACTCAAGTCCTTCTTTTTATTTTCTACCTTGGAGTTAGGCCCTTTGCTTGAGCCATGCTTGGATTTTCCCTTTCTCGCAACAAAAACATTCTTGTCATCCTCGCACCTCTAGATTTTACTATTGCTGCAACTAACAAGGCTCAACATAAGCTCTTCCTTAGTGAAATTACTCCACAAATGATCCCAATCAAGTACGATTTTTCATCCATTGATCACCTGGAAAAACACATCCCAGTGCTTTGAGAATGTATTTAGAGAAATTCTCATGAGTTCATCATCATCTATCTTCTCCTTCACAGTCGTTAACTCATCCTTAACAAGTCTGATCCTTGTGAGGCGACTGAATACGCCTTCTCCCTTCTTCATTCTAATGTTTCTTAGCTTCTCTTTGAGGATCAAATTTCTATTTATAGTAGCATTCATGAACAACTTCAAGATGACATCCCATGCCTTCTTGGCTGCATCCAATTCTGCAATATGGGGAATGACAAAATATTTAACCCCATCTTGGATAATACGCCTAACATTGGAATAATCCTTGTAGTAGGCTACTAATAGCACTGGATCAGTTGGTATGGAAACAATTTTCGTAGCATACTCCTTTAGTGCATGCTCCTCTAGAAATAATAAATGTTGGATTTCCAAATACCAAATTTTGATGCACCATCAAGTTTGTCTTGATCCCTAAATTCAACTGAAGCCATTTTAGAAACCCTCAAACAATAATATGAATAGATCTGAAGAGAAAATTTGTGTGATAAATCTTTGATTTCTCCTTCGAAACCCTCATCCTCAGATCACCAATAACCACAACACTTCATCTCTCTAATACCATGTGAAATTTCTAGCTACCTGGAAGGTGTTATTAACCCTGTTAACTATTTTTTGTTACTTATTCATGGAAAATTAATTATTCTATGGGAATAATAGATAATAACATAAAAAACACCATTCACAAAAATAAAATTACAAGAAATATATGAGAAATCAATCACACAATTTACACCATTATTTTTGAATAAATGTCCTTGGAAAAACCCTAATGTGGGGAAACCAATTTTCAAACTTGAGGGATTTTTATTAATATCTTTAACAAAAACTACTTTTGATAAATCACAACTTCTTTCCTGACACTGGAAAAGCTCTGATAATATTTTTATCTTCACTTTTGAACAAATTTAACTAGAAAAATTCATTATCCCTCTATGTCAATCAACTCGACCCTTTCCAGCAATTCACACTCCCTTCCTACAATCACATTGGCTAACTAGGAACTCACACTACCCTTCCCAATAATTCACATTGCCTATGGGAAATCGATCTAACAAGTTATACTACCTCCAACAAGTCACACAGACCACTCACACTACCTACATCAATTCACGCTGACGATTGGCAACTCAATTTGGACCCCTGGAAACTTGCACTAGTAAACTGGAAAACTCAACTTCTTTTTGCATAAATAATTTGGCCCTCATAAAATCCTTCTAGAAATAAAAAACTGGAAATATATCTGATGAGGAATAATATCGGAAATATATCTCATACATCATTATTGCTGAAAGCCTCTCGTGTCTTCTAAAAATCACCCACTAAAATGATTTCCAATGTTTCCCATCGATTCCATTTATAATCTCCCATTCACAAATGAATGAACATGATTAGAATTTCACTTGATTCAATGAATGGATAATATTGTATTAGAAACTTTCTACGAGCTTCTAGAGTTAAATCGATCTTATCCCAACTGTCAATTAACTATCCACTTTTCCTAAGTTTAGACTTAGGAAATATTTAAAAAATTAGTAATTGAAATAATTAAGATATTTCTCCTAGGAAAAATTACATGGGCTTGGGGATAATTAATTCCTTCATGCTCTTAGCCTTAATGACACCTCTCAAGACTAGAATACATGTTCGAGCTACAAAATATAACACAGTCTATGGATGATAGATTAGAATCTTAAACATTAGTGTTGTGAATTTTAATTTTTCAGTCTTCCTAGTTCAGTATGCACTTAGTGATGGCCAAGTGGTCTATTTTGTAAACATTATTATGTGATCGTGTTGACAATTGCTAATTTCTTAGATAATTTATTTGAATGTTTTATATTCTAATGGTCTACTTCTATTATATTCTTAAAATTTTAATACCTTGTACTGCCTCTGACATGCTTAAAAAATTGAAGTTGTTTATACTTGCTAGAATCTAGATGGTCGATGCTCAAATAATTAAGCATTGATGTCATATAAATTCCATATATATCTTCATTTATGTACAAATATGCATGCTTTCATTTCCTTTGCAATTAGTTTGGTATTGCTAATGTTTTTTAATAGAAATGCAATATCTATTATATATATATATATATATATATATATATATTGCATTTCTATTAAAAAAACATTAGCAATATATATGCTTTTCGAAGATTTTTGGAAAATCATGCTTTTTATGCTTCATTTCCAAAAAAACATCCCACTTCATCTCCATATTGTGCAACACGGGCATGAGTATCTAAAACAATGTCTATCATACATAGGCCATCTTAGATCTTGTGAGTACTCTATCCAACAATAGACCTTCTACTCATCACCTTGATCCATAACACTAAATTATCTTTCTAGGTGATTTAGATAAGCCTCCCTTGTGGTTTAAATGCACTAAAGAGAATGAGGAAGGTTACTGAGGTGATAATGGAAACCCTTTTTCTTGTTGCCATCAAGTTTGGCCCTGAATAGTGAGACTTTGCACCAAGCCTGCTAGATTTTGCAGCAATACGAACGACCAAAGGTCTACATTATCAAACATATTGGTTATACAAGAGGAATAATCTAAAAGCTACAAGCACTATTGTTTGTATAGAAGCAAATCAATATTAATTCAAGAATCCATGAGTCTAACAATGAAACAGTAGTATTTAAAATCTCAATTTTGAGAATAAAATAAAATAAATTATTTCTTACCGTCCTGATTTTGAAAAATGCCCAGCCGCCATTTCACATTTAAATAGCAACAAATTATTGTCAGTCTTCTTTTCCCTTAACTTAGCAACATATTTGGCAGGCTCAAAGTATAAGACACGTGGATCTGCACAACCAGTGATCACTATTAACATTATGAAAACAATAGATTTAAGAAATCACTAAGGATGATGAATTTTCCTTACCATTGAGACTTGCAGTGACTAAAATGTTAGGATAGTTTTGTGATTGGACCTGTATGCAAAATACAGATAGTCAGAAGATGCAACTACAAGTTTCTAGACTAGCATTATAATGTTCCTGTCATATAAAGGAGAATAGGATAAATGTTGGTACTTAAACTTGAACATAAACTTATGATAGAATATATGAGTATCCAAACATTGAAAAATAAATAAATAAATAAATGATATTAACCATTGGAATACATTCTAGTAAAATTGACAGTTCAAATGTTCCTTGTTAAATACAATTTAATATAAGGGAGATTTTATTTAGAAAACTCCAAAAAATTGAATCCCAACACCTTTTTAGGCTAACATTGGTTAACATGGGATATAATCTTGTTTTCTGAATGTTATATATTGATTTTCCCTAAAAAATATATATATAATTATTTTTTTTCACAAGCTCAATCAAAAGTCTATGTGACAAACCAGGTTTGAATAAGGTTCACCATTAAGTTTGAATATATATATATAAACAATTTATTATATTATCATTATATTAATATTAAAAAACATATTGGAATAATATTTTATTATATTAAATAATATATAATTTTAGTTTTATATGGAAATTTAAATCTTAAATTTTTTATTTATATAATATTAATTATAATTCATTAACATGAATGACAATTGTTTAAATATCCTTTTAAAATTGTAATTGGGAATTGACAACTTGCATAGTAAGTTAATATTATGGTCTGATGACACATTTCATGGTTTCATTTGATCACCATTTCAAAACTCATAGTCTATAACCCTGACAGGTCACAAACGAAACATTTGATGGCTACTTGAACGTTCGAGAGCACATTGCATTGCATGTTGTTAGAATTCCATCTAAAAATCCATGGTCATATACGTCATATGGGTCATCGAAGGGCGCATTGGATAGTTGTCTAGAGGACTGAGGATAGATTTCATTCCACCACTATTTAGAAATACTCTAAAATCTATTTATTAAAAGTCAAGGATGTTGAATTGAACACCTGAATCAAACCCTAGTCAAACTTCATTTGAATATAAACTTTGTTTTGATGTTTTCCAAACTTCAAACCTCAACATTCAAGTTTGACAAACTGTGTGACATTGCCAAAAGTAAACTTCATTCTAATCCTCAAAAACATATGACACAGATAATTCATCTAGGTTACCTTGTCAAATTAAAATTTCAATATAAACTTATTGTTCAATTGAATTCCCTGCTCTTCTTCTCTAGTACACATTCTGTTATGGATAACAACCTGTATTGTTGGAGGCGTCACACCATTGGAACCCATATGTATATATTTAGAGGGCCTTTGAAGGCCAATGTGGCACCATTGGGGCACTTAGAAGTTTAGTTTCCCCTAAATCAAGGAGACGTTGCAGATTTGAAGGTTTCTTCATTTAATTATTTCTCTTTGAGAGTTTTTTGAAGCTGGACGGTCCACTTGGAGCCCCACATATTCCCTTACAAGGGCTTGAAACTTACTCGAATGTCCACTTTCCCATTTGAGAGATTACTTGAAAAATTGGTGAAGAATTGTCACCTTGCAGGATGCCCCTTTACCCACTTGACAAATGGCACGTGGATTCCGTATACCCAAAACGAAGGCGTCTAGAGGATGGTTGGTTCCAAATTTGATGGTTTCTTGAAGAAGGTATGTGATTGAAGGGCCTTCGAAGGCTGGAGGTTGCACCTAACACCACCCTCCCTTTTTCCCCTCCTTTATGGAGATGGATCGATTTTGTGGCATTAAAAGCCCCATTTTGTATTGTTTAAGATTAATTAACATTAAAAAGGGCTTTTAACCAATTATTCTAGATTAAAATATTTTAGGCTACAGTAAGTTTAGTACCTCCTCAATAAATAGAGGTGCACTTCCTAATGTGGTCTCTTTTCATGGATGCTTATGGTGGATCTTAGATGATGCATGGTGAAGTTAGTTTATTCGCTTTATCTTGGTATTTATGCTCCATGGGATAAATGATCATGTGCTAACTTATTTTATTTGGTATTTTATTCATTGTCCCTTGGTGAGCTAAGCCCTTCTTCCAATGTATTTGAGTGATAGATCTAAATTTTTCTTTCCCTTAATCATCTAAAAAAATTGAGACCCTAGATTTCAAACCCTAAGGTAGGTTAATTTATTTGTCCTAGCTTGTTTATATCTAGTTATCACTCCAAGGAAACCCTCGAAGTGTATGACTCGACTCCATATGCGCCCCAAAAATATATATATTAAAAAACTAAGGCATTGCTCTTCTATCCTCCATCACCCCTTTTTTCTTTATAAGCTTTAAAACTATTTTGCTAAGGCTTCCTCTCTAAGAAAATGTGGTAAATTCCTTGATGTTGTTTGTCGAGACATATTTGAGACTTTATTGGTTGATATTAGCCTTTAGATTGACCCATAGGAACTTTTAAGTCCAAATTTTGGAACTACCAAGCTTTAGAAATCTTATTCCATGGAGAACCACATTTGAGGCAGAGGGGGAGTTGGCTAGAAGCGAGAAGAGAATTGGTGAGTTGAAAATGGCCCTCTTTGAGATGTAGTGGGTTTCACACTTAGGATTTTGGTCTCTATTTGAAGAATTGTCATATTTTTCTATAATAGGTCCCAAAAAGCAATAATCGCATGGATAGAAATATTGAAGAATAACTTAAAGAAATGGTCAACTTAACTCATCGAGAACCTCTCCCTTGGGAGAATACATGATCTATAGTAAAAACTAATATGCATGGACTTGAAATCTTGAATTAAAGAAATAAATTTATCTAGAAGTCAACAAAATGGCCCTATAAATAGATAACTTTTCGGCTAAAAGTACCTCTATAATCTTGGAAAATCAACCTAGTGAAAAACATATGGATCAAGTGAAACAAAATATGGGAAACAGTCTAGATGAGATCAATGTTTGGGAAAAAGGAAAAAAAATCCATAAAACATGAGGTTTTATTCATGTAAACAAAAAGAAATTATTCACAAAGATGCCAGAGATCAAAAGCCAAATATTCTTTTACTGACAAAATTAAAGGTTGAGGAGTTTGGTCTCAAAAGTATTGCAAATTATACTTGGAGGGTATTTTAAAAGTGTTTCCCCTTGGCTTACTCCATAGTCTGCATATCCTCAATCAAGGTTTTGAATCAAATTACATATGCACAAATCATTAGGGGACTTTTGAGGCCCAAGATGGGCTTCCTAAGGAAAATAGTAAAATAAAAGTTAAAATAACAAAATAATAGCTATGAATTTTTAAAGAAATAAAAAAAAAAAATACTATTTTTATTGTATTTTCAACTTATCTCCTTATAGGATTAATCAAATTCCAAATCTAGAAACTTGTTGGATGCATAATTAAATTCCACATCCAAATAGTACCCACTCTACATACTTTTGAGTAGACCCACATTGAAAAAAAATGAAAATACATGAAAAAGTGTATTTAAAACATTTGTTCACATGCTTTTTCATGTATTTTCAAATTTTGTTATATGTCTACTAAGAAATGTGTAGAGTGGGTACTCATTGGATGTGGAATTTAGTTTCGTATCCAAAGGGTCTATAAACTTGGCAATTGAGTAAAATTATAAGGAGATAAGCTGAAAATACAATTTAGAAAAGTATTTTTCTTCTTTTTTCCTCCAAAATATTTTCCCTTGGAATGACATCATCATCTTGAATCTTATTGGTTCTCATAAAGTTAATTTTGTTGGTTCATTTTTTATTTTGAGGACCCTTTTTAACCTCAAAATTCCCCTAATGGTTACTATCCTAGAATGTCTTATGTGTTATTGTTCCAAAAACCTTGCATGCAAGTACCCAATCACAGCTATGGTTAGATCGTAACCTTTCACCAAATAATTGGATTATAGGAAACCTCCATATCATAGAGTAGGAAAGAGATAGAGATTAAGACTCTCTTAATCCAATTGGTGCTATTGACACACAAGGCTAGGGTAGTTATGACAATTTTTCACTTGCATGTCTAAACTAAAAAAAAATCACAATGCTTGTTTAGGTTGGTTTATCAAGTCCAACAAGAAAAGAGGAGAAGTAAGCATCCTTGAAAGTATCGAAAATGTAACTAGATACGGTGTTCATAATTTTAATTATACTTGTATAAAAATGTGTTTTCTAAAAGAAAAGAGAAAAGAATCATTATTATTATTTTCACTAGTCAAAGAACATTCTAAGGCTCATATGGTTTATTGAGTCAAAGATTTGTAATTGATTCAAAGTCATATTTGGACTCCTTGTAAGAAAAAAGAAAAATTATTATTATCTTGTATCAAAAAGTTAATTTGTCCTCCATAAGACCAATTTGGCCCTCCATATGGACAAGTCGGTCTGCCCAAAGGAAGTGACCCTTCGCATAGGAAAAAAACTATATATTGGCACTTGTGCTCCACTTTTTGGGAAGAAGTTTGTTGATCATTTTAGGAAGAAGAATTAGGATCTCAAAGGGACCAAGGTTATATTTCTATAAAGTAGAAAGAGTTGAATTGAAGATCTATTTTCCTGAGGTTATGTTTCTAAAAATGATGAGAGAGGCTTATCTTTTGTAATTGATGCGAGTTTCCTGTGGATCATCTTCTGTAATTAACGTGAGTTTCCCATGGACCATATTTTGTAATTGATATGAGTCTCATGTGGCTCATCTTCTGAAAATGATGTGAGTTTCCTGTTGCTCATATTTTGGTATTGATTTGAGTTTCTTGTGGTGATTCCTTAGTGGTTGATGGTTTTTTTATTATGGTCAATGTGAGTTTCAGAGGTGTATATTGATGCAAGCTTCATGGACATGTTTTATCATGATGATGCAAGTTTTACAAAGGTTGGAAGGTTGGCTTAGGTCTATGTGGTTATTTTGGTCTTGGTCTTGTGTCTTGGATATCTCACTTTGATTTGATTCTATAAAAAGAAGATTTCTTCTGGGTTTTCCCCCTTGTGTGGTTTTGGCCCTCGCTTGGAAAGCCTACATCTTGTGTTTTTTGTCTCTTGTGATCTTCATATTTTTTGGTAATTGTTTGATGAAAAAGTACATATTAAAAGAAATAATAAGCCAACAACATTCATAAGCAATTATCAAGTAAGAGAAATCTACCTAATAAACCAATATTTTTTTTTCTCAACATGGTATTAGAGCTAAGGTTTATGGAAGGTAGTCTAAAGATCACATCTTATTGCATGAGTAAGTTTTTTGAGAAGTTATTACTGGGAAATCCTGTGATATTTTTTCCTTAGTATATGTGGAAGGCATCCAAAGTTATGTTCCTTAGCAACTTGTGAAAGGCATCTAAAGTTCTCTCCTGAACATCTATGGAAGGCCTAATATCTGAAGATTTGTTCATAATATTCTATTGAAATGCACCTTGTTCATCTCTTCCACTCACAGATGTGGGTGAAGGGTTTTCCGGTGCAGTTCATTGTTGACAGTGGGAGCAAAAAGAATCTCATCTCAGCAAAGGTCGTTAAGTGGTTGACCCTGTTGACCACACCACACCCACAACCATATACCATCGGGTGGCTCCACTAAGGACGAGATCTCCATGTCAGCCAGTAGTGTCACCTTCCCTACAACATCAGGTCCTTCATGGATGAGGTACTATATGATGTTGCTCCTCTTGAATTTTGTGGTGTTTTATTAGGAGAACCATACTTGTGGAAGTGTCATGCTATGTATGAGTCCATGCCTCACACTATGATTATTAGTTTGCGCAAGAAATTATATAAGATACCAGAGGTAACCCGGCCTACCACCATCTCTTTGATCTTTGCTAAGCAATGCAGTAAGATCATCTCCCAAACCAGGAATTTTGTTTTATTTCTGATTTGTTCCCGAAGTAAGGGGAAGATCATGGCCACATCCATGGCCCATGAAAAGGGTCCCTCCACATAGAAAAATAATGTTGATAAGGTCATGGAAGAATACAGGGACATCTTCTCCTCACCCATAGGAGTACCCTTGCACTGTCAGGTCAAGCACTCGATCAATCTAAATATCGAAGCTCCTTTACCCAATGGCTAATATACCACTACTCTCTTTTGGAGAATGAGGAAATCAAGCAGCAAATCTAAGAGCTACTACAAAAAGGGCACATCTTACCAAGTTCTTCACATTGTGAGAACCTAATTGTACTCGTACAGAAGAAGGATGGGACCTGAAGACTCTGCATTGATTATCAAGCACTGAATAAAATCATCATCAGGAATAGGTACCTGATCCCATGGATTGATTATCTTCCTGACCAGCTCAAGGGGGCCAAGTACTTCAACAAGATTGATTTGAAGTTTGGATATCACCAAGTTCCAATAGAGCGAACATATATATGAAAGACCACTTTCAAATCTAAGGAGGGCCTTTTTGAGTGGTTGATCATGCCCTTCAGGTTAAAAAATGCCCCTGCAATTTTTATGAGGTCGATGGATGAAATCTTGGGACTTTTCACCAACTCATTTGTGGTTGTATATTGACATCCCCATCTTCAACAAGAGTTGGGCATAGCACTTGCAACATATTCGGTATGTCCTTTAAACCCTGTGGCAACTAAAGCTATGTTCCAACCTGGAGAAGTGCTCCTTTGGCATGGACCAAGTCTAATATCTGGACTTCATAATCAACGAGAAAGACGTGCATGTGGATCCAGCTAAGATCCAATTCATTCGAGATTGGTCAGCCTCGACAACTATGATAAAGCTTCGTAACATCTCGGGCCTTGCTAATTTCTACCAAAGATTTGTGTTGGGGTTCTCTCATATTACATGGCCCTTGAGTGAAGTTACCAAGGGCAAAGCAAAAGTGAATTTTTTTAGTCTGAGGCACAACAAAAGACATTCGTTGAACTAAAACACCACCTTTTCTCTGCGTTAGTCCTCATCTTTCCATACTTGCCTCAGATTATGCTATTGGTACATTCCTCACTCAACAATGACATCTAGTGGCCTATCAAAGTGATACACTCTCTGATATTGTTCTTAGGTAACCCACCTATGATAAGGAGATGTATTCTATCAGGCAGGCTTGTTGGCAGTGGAAGCATTATACTCTAGGGAAGGAGACGATCATCCACATATATCACTAACCTCTTCAATTTATGTAGACACAGGGAAAGTTGCAGAATGATCATAATAAAAAATGGTCTGCATACCCGCAACAATTCCATTTGAACATAAAGAACAAGAAGGGAAGCACCAACCACGTCACAGACTACCTCAGTTGACCCTTGATTGTGGCACTGAGCACAATTCTCAACTCTTACAGACACGATACCTCTGAATGGCCACAACTATATGAAAGTTACTTGGAGTTTGTTGCCACCTACAATATGTTGATGGATAAAAAGACAATTCCATACTTCCACCTTCAAGATGGACTATTCTACTATTTGGGAGATCTTTGTGTTCCTTCAAGCGAGCATGCCAAGATGATTTGGGAGACGCATTACAATAGGGTTGCGAGACACTTTGGTGTCGAGAAGACAGTGGTAGTATTACAAAAATATTTTATTATCCAAAACTTTGATAGGAGGTTGGAAAATATATCAAATCTGGTATTGCTTGTGCCATCACCAAGCCAACTATTAATAAACAAGGCATGTACACTCCTCCTCCTACTCCTAACCAACCTTGGGAATCCATATCCATGGACTATATGTCTTGCCTTCTATCAAGCATGGCAATAACTGTGCATTTTTTGTCGTCGATAGATTTTCCAAGATGGCTATATTGATGGCCTGCAAGAAGAGCATCACAACAGAAGACATTGCCAAACTCTTCTTCGAGCGAGTGTGGGTACAATTTGGGATTCCATAAACCATTATATCATATCAAGATAGCAGTTTCTTGAGGACATTTTGGTCGAGCCTCTGGTAATTATTTGTTAAAATTGGCAACTAGGGCCAAACTCCATGTGGGTCATCTTATTTATGGAAGCTGATATTTTTCTTGGATCCCTCTCATCGAGAGGTGTAGGATTGATCTAAAGATCATCTGATTCCGATAAGTATTTATGAAGATATGAATTTATTTTGATTATGGACAAATTGTCAAGTCGGCCAGCATCTTACGTAGGCTCAAGAAGCCCGAAAGTCATGTCTATTCAACCTCTACGTTTTAGTATAAATAGAAGAGGACTTGAAGTCATTTGACACACGCTCACTCTTGTGATCTCTCTTCATCCTGTTTTGGGTTTGATGAAGATGAGATCTAAAAGAGTGTCATAGGATATATGCTGCCATAAGATAGTGTGAAGCCCTAAATGCAATGAAGGTGAAGGCCTTATACGTAGCCCTAAATTACAGTCGTGATGCCCTAGCTGCAGTGATGCTCTAGAAGCAGCTGTAGTGATGCCCTAGCCGCAGTAAGCCACAGGCTTAACTCACAGAAATCTTTGCATAAGGGAGCCGCAGTCTCTGCAGTAAGGTATTGACTACAACGTGGTGCAGTCATGGCACTCTCGGCATCCTGTGATGTTCTTTGATTTGGCAGCGTAGAGCAGGCTCCGTGGTTCGAATATTGCCAAGACTCTATTGAATTACAATGGCACACTAATATACTTTGAGGCACGCGTTTAAATTACAATGGCACACTAATATACTCTGAGGCACGCGTTTGAATTATAGTGGCACGCTAATGATCTCTGAGACACGCAATTTTGGAAGCTCATGGTTCCTATATATCTAAGGTTCTAATCTCAGCAGCAAGGTCACTATATTCTTTGTGGCACAAAATTTATGTGGCTCGAATTTTCTCTATCTTTGGCATCGCATCACACTACAGTGGACTCGAATTGTATTCAGTATGGCTCGACTCACATTACAATTATGAATGTTCGTATGGCAGAGACATATGGTTATATGACAAGGATTTTGATCAAAATATGTTACAGTGATATGTGATACAGTTTATCCATGACAGAAATTTCAGATATGATAGTGACCTTAGTGCATAAAAGTGATCCTTAATATGACTATATATGACAGTAACTTGCATGAGATACGTTTAGGAGCAGCTATCATCATATTAGAAAGTTGTTACCTTGGGTCTAGGAATCTAGAACTATAGCCTAGTTGCTTTGCTAGGTTGCAAGCCATAGCAAGCAGTTAAGGCTGATATACATATGGTTGTATGATGAAGCAACAGAAGTATAGCAGCAGCATAATGATGAATGAGATAGCATGATGAAGAATGATGCAGCATGATGGGCACATTAGTAAGGAGCAGAAGAGCAGCTCAGTGACTAGGTGTAGCACAATGATGGGTGCAACATGAGTACAAGCTACAACACTATGTTAGGTGAATTCGTCACCTTGGAGAATCAGTTGAAGCAGAATGTCTTCAACTGATCTCATGTATCATCATTATAGGAGATGATCTATGCTCATATCTAGATAAGTCAAAGTGTTGACTTCTGTTGTAAATGTACTATCTCTCTCTCTGTTGAATTATTGAAGAACATAAAAGAAGAATTGATCAAGGGTTCCCCCACATTGGGGTTTGTCCCTGGCTGGTGCCACATCTTGTGTCCTCTTATCTTGGCTTGTCTTCTACGAATTATATTTATGTTCTATCTTCAGTTTACTTTAATGTTGATGTGATTGCTAATCTGGAAAAGATGTTGAGCTAATTATGAAAATTGAAATAAATTGCTCTAGCATCGAACATACCCAAAACTTAACATGGTATCAGAGTTGAGGTGAAGACAATGCCCAAGCAAGAGTGAAAGAGAAATCACCGAAGACAGTTGAGACAGGACAAAAGGATCAATGGGTTCCTCATCTCTCTTCTAAATTCGCCAAGGGTAAAGTTGAAGTAGAGCATATTATCAGAATGGCGTAGCGTAAGTTTTTGATGGCCTACCTAAAGATCACTTCATTGGGAAGTTCGGATCTAAGGATGGAAGGAAAGGTGGATGCCTTGGTTGCAATAAGTTCAGCCATTATGCGAAGCAGTGTCTGAATGGCAGAGACACATCTCTTGATGAAGATAACAATCATTCCAAGGACATATTCAATGATCAAAGGAATGACAAGTAATGCAGGTCATCAAGAAGATGGTCGACTCTTCAAAGAAAGCAAGGAACCCCAGTTCTTCAAGGCATTTCATCGGATAGATGGGTGCACTCTCTAATTTGGTAGAGATGGAAACAATCGTGGGATTTGGATCCGATGCCACCTATTCCGAAAAGGGTGTAGGGAAAGTTACCCCTCAATTGAATGAGGGTAACTCAATTCATTTACAGAATCTCTTTTATGTACTTGATCGCACGAAGAACCTGGTGTCCATTTCAACAATGGAAGTCAAAAGTTACAGGGTGGTACTCATCGATAGAAAGGTACGTGTTTGAAAATAGAATTTTCAAATATGTTTTTGAGTTCAGGATTGTATCAAGTTGCAGGAAATCCATTGGGGACCATGTCTATTGATACATAGCACTGAAGGTCTATGAGTCAGATGGTGATAGGGATACTTGAATTCAAAAGGAGCATGAATGTACATGTCTGAGATGTATCGAAGGAAAATCTTACAAGGGGACTATTCCCCTCATGTAGCAGGTCCTCAGGTTTGGAACAACCCGAGGATTTTGAGATTCATGATCAGGAATCTCATGTATACGGGTGGAAGAAAGCCCTCTATGGCTTGAAGCAAAACTCCCCGGGCATAGTATGAGAGGATTGATAGCTGTCAGATGGAGCTGAGATTCACTAGGAGTGAAACCGATCCAAACCATTACCCGAAGGTTGTGAATGATAGACCTCTCATACCGGCACCTTATGAGGACGACCTATTTTTGACAGGTGTAGACCCTGTCATTTGCAGAAGTAAGAGGGAGTTGGATTCCGAATGTGGAATGATAAACTGCAAGCCTGTGACTACCTTGAGGATATTAACTTTCAGAAGTTATATGGTAGTGATGTCGGACCAGATATGGGAAATGCCTCTGAGTTTCATAAACTTATTCGCGTTGATGTTCTTGGTGAACTTTTGTCTAGACATATGTTTTGCAGTTAGCATGGTGAGCTCATATTTGGTTGAGCCTCATTGGATTAGTGCCAAGAATCCTCTGAGATATCTTCGGGGCACAATCTCTCATGGATTGAGATACATTGCCGGAAATATGAAACTGCATAATTATTCGAATGTTGACTGGGCAGGTAGTGTGAAGGAACACTAGAGCACTTCTCAGAGTTGGTTCTCTTTGGATTCTGCTTTGATATCATGGATGAGCAGGAAGTAGAAGTCGATTACTATAAGTACCGTCGAGACCAGATACACAGCTGCATGATTGCAGAAGCTCTTAAGTGAGCTGTTTATACACATGATGAATACCACTGTGATTCTCTGTGATAACCAGAGGTGGGATTCAATTATTGAGGAATCCCGTATTTGATAGTTGCTCCAGCAGACAGACATCAGATATTTCCTTATTTGGGATATGGTAAGTCGATGAGCAAGG
>APFE031758536.1:1770-60648 GCA_000404065.3 Pinus taeda | reverse complement strand
GTCATCTTATTTATGGCAGCTAATATTTTTCTTGGATCCCTCTCATCAAGAGGTGTAGGATTGATCTAAAGATCATCCAATTCCAATAAGTATTTATGAAGATATGAATTTATTTTGATTATGGACAAATTGTCAAGTCGACCAGCATCTTATGTAGGCTCAAGAAGCCCAAAAGCCATGTCTATTTAGCCTTTACATTTTAGTATAAATAGAAGAGGACTTGAAGTCATTTGACACATGCTCACTCTTGTGATCTCTCTTCATCCCGTTTTAGGTTTGATGAAGATGAGATCTAAAAGAGTGCCATAGAATATACGCTGCCAAAAGATAATGTGAAGCCCTAAACGCAATGAAGGTGAAGGCCTTATACATAGCCCTAAATTATAGTCGTGATGCCCTAGCCGCAGTGATTCTCTAGCCACAGCCATAGATGCCCTAGCCGTAGTGATGCCCTAGCCCCAGTAAGCCACAAGCTTAACTCGTAGAAATCTTCGCATAAGGGAACCATAGTCTCTGCACTAAGGTATTGACTGCACCATGGTGCAGTCATGGCACTCTCGGTGTCCTGTGATGTTCTCAGATCTGGCAGCGTAGATCAAGCTCTATGGTACGAATATCTCCAAGACTCTATTGAATTACAATGGCACACTAATATACTTTGAGGCACGCGTTTAAATTACAGTGGCACGCTAATATACTCTGAGGCACGCGTTTGAATTACAGTGGCACGCTAATGATCTCTGAGACAAAATTTTGGAAGCTCATGGTTCATATATATCTAAGGTTCTAATCTCAGCAACAAGGTCACTATATTCTCTATGGCTCAAAATTTATGTGGCTCGAATTTTCTCTATCTCTGGCATCGCATCACACTACAATGGACTCGAATTGTATTCAGTATGGCTCGGCTCACATTACAGTTATGAATGTTCGTATGGTAGAGACATATGGTTATATGACAAGGATTTTGATCAAAATATGTTACAGTGATATGTGATACAGTTTATCCATGACAGAAATTTCAGATATGATAGTGACCTTAGTGCATAAAAGTGATATTAATATGATTGTATATGACAGTAACTTGGATGAGATACATTTAGGAGCATCTGTCATCAGATTAGAAAGCTACTACCTTGGGTCTAGGAATTTGGAACTATAGCCTAGCTGCTTTGCTAGGCTGCAAGCCATAGCAGGCAGCTAAGGGTGATATAATTATGGTTGTATAATGAAGCAACAGAAGTATAGCAGCAGCGTAATGATGAATGAGACAGCATGATGAAGAATGATGCAGCATGATGGGCACATTAGTAAGGAGCAGCATGATGATGGGAGAAGATGGGAGCAGCTCAGTGACTAGGTGTAGCACAATGACAGGTGCAATATGAGTACAAGCTACAACACTATGTTAGGTGAAGCCATCACCTTGGAGAATCAGTTGAAGCAGAATATCTTCAACTGATCTCATGTATCATCATTATAGAAGATGATCTATGCTCATATCTAGATAAGTCAAAGTGTTGACTTTTGTTGTATATGTACGATCTCTCTCTCTCTCTGTTGAATTATTGAAGAACACGAAAGAAGAATTGATCAAGGGTTTCCCCACCTTGGGGTTTGTCCTTGGTTGGAGCCACATCTTGTTTCCTCTTGTCTTGGCTTGTCTTCTGTGATTTATATTTATGTTCTATCTGCAGTTTACTTTAATGTTGATGTGATTGCTAATCTGGAAACGATATTGAGCTAACTATGAAAATTGAAATAAATTGCTCTAGCATCGAACATACCCAAAACTTAACATTATTGGACACTAAGGTCACCAAGTCGGTTGCAATCCTCAGACTAATGGATAGGAAAAGATTGTCAACATAATGATAGTGCACATATTATGCATGTACAACTCCAAGAATCCACGAACATGGGATGAGATTCTTCCTTATCTGCAACACAACTATAACAAATCTCTCCATAGCTCAACCAGCCATAACCCCTTTCAAGTGGACATGGGATTCCAACCATTGTGTCCCATTGATGTCGCAATGCCTCTTGCGACTACACAGGAATAATCTGAACATGTTCAATCTAAAGATGATAAATCCACCACGTTTATTGAATGCATCCAGGATATTCACCAACAGGTCTATGATATCCTAGATAAATCCAATACCAAGTACAAACAATGTCATGATCAGTATCGAGCACCACGTAAGTTTCAAGTGGGCGACAAATTTTGGTTACATTTGTAGAAGGAACACCTTAATGGAGCCCATTGGAAAGTGTGACCACTCTGATATGGGCCTTACACTATCACCAAGGTTGTGGGTGATAATGCTTTCGAGCTTAGCATTTCCCCATTCATTGGACTGTACCCAGTGTTCAATGTGGACCACCTTCAACCTTACTTTCCACCATTGCTAAACACATCAAACATAGTTGAGCAACTGAAACCAATAGATCTCAACCCTAACTACATTGAACAAGACACAATTGATTGGATCATGGACACATAGATCAAGCACACTCGCCAACTGAGGATCCAACTATAACAAGTTGCCAAAGCTAACCAACTCTTGCACCAAGGCAAGTGGTGTTGAAAAGTGTAACTAGGTTTGGTATTCATAATGACATGCATAATTGTGATTTTATGTAATTGATGAAAAGAAGAAAAATAAAATTATTATTGTAGTGCTTGACTCATGGGTTTCATGAGCAAGGAATTTTATTTTTAGTGATGGCTCCCATTGTGACCCTTTAGGATTTGTCATCTACTCATAAATTCAATTTGATTCTATGTTATGTACGAAGGACCCTTCTTGGGCATGTTAGATTTTTATATAAGTCATTAAATGTATAGGAAGGCCCTCCAAGACCAAGCAAAGTCTTCACCTACAAGTCAGCTTCAAGAAGGATAATAATATATGCACGAAAAGACATGTTGGCTCACCTGCATGTAATGTCATCTAATTAAGCATGGGCAATAGCTATAAATAGGGCAACTCGACATTATTTCACGATCATATTTTCAATCAAGAAATTCTGAAATCCAAAAGTGTGAAAATCACCTAGAAGGAAGCTTAACAATTAGAAAAAGAAGAAGGAAGTAGAGCGAAATTGTTAGCTTCATATTTGGGTTTTGTTTTAGGGTGGATTTGTTGTCACACGTGTGAAGAAGAAGTTGTAGTAAGGTCGAGATTCAAGGTAACCAAATTGGGATAAGTTCAAGTCATAAGGGAGGCTGAGACAAGCTAGAAGAAGACTTTATTCAAAGCGAAGAAAATGAAAGCATAAGATAAGGTCTTGTACATGAGATAGGGTTTATGAATTAGGATTGCAGGCCTAATTCAATGAGGCCTAATATTTGAAGCAGAAGGAGGTCTAAGTGGAAGAGGAGTCAAGAAAAGGGAAGGAGGAGAAGGTTGACTATCATTGTCTAAAGATCTCATCAAGGGAACTTGTGTCTTGGTCTTAGAGTGGAAAATAGGCTAAGGGTCTTGGTCTTGGTATTCGTTAATTGGAATCTCTATAAGAAGAAGAATTTGTTCGAATTTTCCTCTCAAGCAAGAGAGGTTTTGGCCCTAGATGATAGCATTTATTATGTGTATCTTGTCTCTTTATGGTTTATACATTGGTAGTTGTTTGATGAAAAAGAACACTAATAATCTAAGTAAACTAAGATTTTAACCTAAGAAAGTAAAAAGCATTCACAATTAGTTACTAATAGAAGAGAAACCACTTGATTTCAATGCCCTAGATTTCTCAACAAGTGGCTCACTAGAGACCAAGTGCAGCAGAAATTTCCCCATCTAATGGAGGCACTCAACACAATGGGGAACATTGCTTCCTAAGCGGGGGACTGATCCAAGTGGATATTGATGGCCACTGGACTATTCCACTTGGACCCCCAACACTGTTTCATTTCAATTTCCTTAATTCTAGCACGATTTTCTATTTTTAGCAGTTTTTTGGGTCCCAAACTTCCAAAGTTGTTTTCAGGTCCTTAAAATATTTTCTAAAAAAAATAGAGAGACTAGAAAAGTGTCCAAATCAGTTTAACATATAATTCTTTTTTCTCCTCATGGAGATCTTCAAAATGAGATATTATGATAGCCAAACAGAGATCGTATGTCAAAGTTACGAACTCGAGAAGTTGGCAGTCCAACTTACCCCAATGGGGCCAAAAATCGTTGGCACTTCATCTCCTAGGATTAGGATTTCACACTTCTTCTTTATGATAAAAATGCTCCCAATCCTCATTGTAACATAGTTCATAAGGCATGTAGCCATCACATCTCTTCTCATAGATAAGCTACAATCGCCCGAGCTAGTTTATTTTCTTTCTGCTTGTAAACAGTTTTCAACATTCACTATTTACTAGTTGAAGTTCAGTATTATTGTATCTCTGTGTTTTTTATTAATTTTGTATTTCATCTCGTTCCTTCATAAATGTGGATCAACTATGCTTAACTATGTTTGATAGTCAACACTCCTCAACTTCGATCAAACATAATCGCATATCATTATTATTGATTAATATTAATAAAAAAAACATAAACAACCGCATTAGTCAACATAATCAAACAAAGTCAACCTTGATAGTCATTGTTTAATAGTTAACCATGATCAAATTTGGTCAACCCTATGTTTACCATATTTAACAATAGTCAACCTTATTCAGTTATAGTCATCCTCAGTTAATGTATTATAATGTTAGGTTTAAAATATTTGATTTTAATAAAGGCTTTTAGTATAGGGTTTTAATAGTAGGATCACAAGAATTAGGTTTTAATATTGGGTTTTAATACTAAGGTTTTAATAATCAAACATGTTGTGATGTCAGAATGGTACAGAAATCTATCCAAAGTCGCATTGTGACAAACATTGTTGCAATGTGACAAGCATTGTCACAATCATTGACAATCATTTTCGCAATGTTACATTACATTGCAATTTATCCAATGTCACATTGCGAGATTACTAAATTAGTCAACCATATTTACTATTGTTGTTGACTATGTTTGACATTTAACACTCTTCAACTTCAGTCAAACATAATTGCCTATCATTATTACTTAATATTAATAGTCAAATGTAGTCAAACACATTAGTCAACATAGCATAACAGAGTCAACCTTGATAATCATTGTTTAAATAATTGACCATAATCAAACTTGATCAATCATATGTTTACCATATTTAACAATAGTTAACCTTGTTTACTCATAGTCACCCTTAGTCAATGTATTATAATATTAGGTTTAAAATATTAGATTTCAGCGTTAGGGTTTCAGTATTGAAGTTTTAATAATGGGGTTTCAGTATAGGGTTTTAATAGTAAAGTTACAAGATTTATGTTTTATAATATTAGGTTTAAAATATTGGGTTTTAATATTAGGGTTTAATAATCAAACATGTGATGTCGAATTGTTTGAGAAAACTATCCAACATCGAATTGTGACAAACATATTTTCGCAGTATTGCATTACATTGCAATTTATCCAATGTTGCATGTGACATTACAGAATTAGTCAACCACATTTACTAATGTTGTTAACTATGTTTAACAGTCAACACTCCTCAACTTCGGTTAAACATAATTTCTAATCATTATTATTGATTAATATTAATAGTGAAACATAGTCAACCAAATTAATTAGCATAGTTAAATAAAGTCAATCTTGCTAGTCATTGTTTAAATAGTTGACCACGATCAAACTTGGTCAACCTTTTGTTTACCATATTTAACAATAGTCAACCTTGTTCACTCAATCATCCTTAGTCAACAAATTATAATATTAGAATTTTAGTATTGGGTATTAATATTAGAGTTTTACTATTGGGGTTTTAATATTTAGATTTTAGTATAGGGTTTTAATAATAAGGTGACAAGAATTAAGTTTTATAATATTAGGTTTATTAACATTGATATTAATAAAATTTACTTTAAGCAAAGTCTTTTGGTAGAAATCACATAAGAGAAAGTTTTGGCCTACGCGTTTCGAACCAACAAGTGTGGTTCATCATCACAGCTAGATGAAAACGCAAACCATGGCAAAGGCTTAAATAGAAAGCAATGTAGATACCAAATTTTGGTCTCTACATTGCTCTTTATTTAAGCTTTTGCCATGGTCTACCTCTTCATCTGGTCCTGATGATGAACCACACTTGTTTGTTCAAAACGTGTGGGCCAAAAATCTCTCTTATGTGATTTCCACTGAAAGACTTTGCTTAATTCATTATGGATCACAGAAGTCTGAATACAAAAATATTTACTTTCTAATAATTAATAATATAATTATTACTAAAAATAAAATAAAAACTTACATCCACTTTAATAATATGATTAACAATATTAATGATAGAATTAATGATATTATCATTAACATGCACACATCTCAAGAGAGTAGTTTTTGGTCTTCTCTTGACTAATGATTAGCTATGGTGTATCATCTAGTTATAGATCATTGTACGTTGCAAGAATAAGTAGGGCTACAAAAGTAAAACACTAAGGTTATAAAAACAAAATCTTATGGTTAAAAACTAAGGTATCAATATTAATTAAAACTTACTCAGTTAGTTGAATATTTAACTTATATTAAAATCCCTTAAAACTCAATACTAAACCTAGCTTAGTCTAACTTATAAAAGATTTTGGTTAATTTTAATCAAAATCCGACAAAAAATTTTAAAACCTTGAGTTTAAATTGTTTAATCTGCGTAATTGGAGTGCCTCATGGGTTTTTCAAGGTGTTGAATCCATTTATGTATTCAAAAAAAATATTTTAAATAACAAAAAATCTTGAAATTATATTGCCAGATTTTAGTGAATTCCCATTAAAAAAACTATTTCTACTATAAATTAAACTACACTTTTTAAATTAATATTATAAACCTAATTATTATTGGATTAGATAATAATTAATATTAAATCTGCCATTAACCGTGACAAAAAATACTAATAACTTATATAAAAAATCAAATTGAAAAAAATGGTGTGGTTATCAGACGGGCTTAAAGCCTGAAACAAAAAATAATGGTGGACCGCAAGTTAGACACAAACGACAAAAAAAAATTATTTTACTTTGTTGCATACGTTTTTGCTTGCAATGATTGCACGAATCATTTTGAACGAGAAATTGCATACGATTGTGCTCACATGGATGGAATGCTAGAAACTCAATACTCTTAGCAACAACGTTGTGAATTTAGCAGCCAAGAAACTCTTGAAGGAGGGGACGTAGATAAGTATCAAAAATTTCATTTCCTTGGAATAAAATTGTTTCGGTCTGCCATGCATGAAACCAGATTGCTGAGCTCACATAATGCAATGATTTAGGATGCTTAGGAATTTAATGGACATAAGTATAATGTGTGGAAACAAATATAATATCGACCATTGAGTATAGAAAGTTGGCCACATGCAAACTAATCAAAGATCTAGATGATGAGAAGTAGCGAAAGGCGTATAACTCGAAAAATAAGGAAGCATGGAGAATTGCTTTTACAGGTATAGGATATTGGAATATTGGAATTTTATGGGTATCGGAAATGGTAGGAGAATTGTTTTTAAATCTATAGGATATTGGAATTTTATGGGTATCGGAAATGGTACCAGAAAAAGAGACAGAGAGGATATCTAGATAAAGATCACAGGAAACAATGAAGAAATGAAGAGTAAAGAATAGGTAGTAGACAAAGTCATTATAGACAGAGATGCAAACCCCTAATAAGGGCGGGGTCTGTACTGGACCAGCTCACAGACCATAACGATCAACCAGGTGGAAAGGGAATAGCCGCTTTTGTTAGGGAATTAGTGAATATGGTCAATTTTCGGTAATAATGGTCAACTGTCACTGATCTGCGTAGTTTAATTTATAAATGAAATATCTTTTTTATTTCAATGTATAAATAGATTCAGTATTAGAATTTTACAGATTGAACTACTTAAACTCAAGTTTCTAAAATTATTTATCAAGTTTTGATTAAAATTAACCAGAAAAATGCTTTGAAAGAAAGTCATTTTGTTTATAAGTTAATCTAAATTGAATTAATTATTGAGTCAAAACCCAAATTAACCTCGATTCAGTGGAAACCAAAATTAATCCCAATTAAATTAATTGTTGAGTCAAAATCTCATTAGGAAGTTTAAAGGGGCATCTATATGTCCATTGCAAATTTCAGAAATATTTCAAGATCTAACGGACATAACAAGCCCTTGGGATGTTGAAACTAACCACATATATTCTCGAAAAGCCCTTAAAAAGTGAGAGTTGTGAGAGTTCCTGTAATACACTTTCACTAGAAAAATACTTGAAGAATAAGAGCTCATGTGATACACTTTGATTAGACATCAATTTAAGACGATTTTAATATGGTAAATAAATTCGAAACAAAAAGTCTTTCACTGTTGAAACACAAGTTCACATCAACCCAGACCTCAACAATGAAGATTAAGTTAATAAATGGTACTCACATTGTCGACTGGAGAATAGGATTTCATATAAAAGTAGAATTTCTCTTCTCGTGGATCACCCCACTCCTGCAAAGATCATATAGTAATATATCGATTGACATTCATACGACAGCTCAAAACTTAAAACAAACCAACATAAAACAAACCAAGAAATAAAACAAACATGGTTCTGCCTCTCATTTGGTTCAATGCTTTAGTTTAGAAATGAAATCTAGTAACAATGAAATTCCAACCAAAATTTACCTCCCACTCAGCAATAGTCAACGGGATGCTAGGATCTAGCATTGTTGTAAGGACATCTACGAAAGGCACTCTCACCACTGCTGCTTTAAATAAATCAGGCCTCATGTTCAACACTGCACCGATAAGAAGCCCCCTGCACTCCCTCCACGGATACAGATTTTATCCTTCGAACCAAATTGATTATTTAATAAATATTCTGCGCAAGCAATAAAATCCGTAAAAGTGTTCTTTTTCTTCAGAAATTTTCCATCTTCATACCACTTTCGTCCCATCTCACCACCACCTCTTATATGAGCAATCGCATATACAAAGCCACGATCAAGCAAGGATAGTAGTTTTGCGCTGAATACAGGCTGAATGGCATGCTAAAATCCCAAGATTATAAATTATTAGTTAAAATAAATAAAAAAAATTATAAACAGTGACTTGCAAAAATATTTAAAAAACAAAACGCCCTTGCCTATCATTTTTTATTGTTATAATGGATATGGAGATTCAAAATGTTTTTTTCCCTCCAAATCTCTTGGCAATCTCATTATAACCACTATCATTTTTGAAATATCAACAACTTAAAAGTTGATATAAAAAAGCACAAATGAACATAGAAATTAATTTTTACGACAAATTATAAAATTTGACTGGGCTTTAGATTAAAAAATGTAATACAAATATTCTATATTTAAAAGATCCTAATACAAATATTTCATATCTTTTATAGAAGAGATTATTTTTGTTTACAACAATAAATATTCTCTACAACAATGCCAATTTCTCTAATCCTATATTATTAATTACTTACCCACCCTGACCTATTAAAGGGCACCCATACAGAGACATCTAATCCACCCTAATCTTTAAGAGCCAATCACATTGTGTGTTACTTCATACCACGGTACACATTGTGTATACAAACATTTGATACGGAAACTATGATGAAATTAAATTCATAGTACATATGCTTAATCCTTTGCACAACATTAAAGAAAAAGAAATGACTAATGACTAAAAGCATTCATATATAATATGACACCAGATATAATTCAACACCAGACTTCAAAATTAATAAAAACTTGGCAACTATTTTTGACACTATATCTTGCCAGCAAATATTGGCACAAGATCACCTGTGAATGTCATGGACCAGTTACAGTTACATCTACAGCTTGCTGTAAGCACAAATGTAAAAGAAAAAGGAGTTGTTAACATGTATACCTACGCACGGAATTATAAAAATATAATATTAAAGCATTCATGGTTTAAAGAGGAATAGTCATGTATTATTATTGAGCCGAGAGTTTTTAAACATTTTAGAGTTTTTGTACATTTTGATGGGGGGTAAAAAAATAAATTAATATTGCGATAATGAAAATCTATCAATATAATAAAAATACATTATATATAATTTATTAAATTAAATATATAATTATTGTGTTATTGTGTTAGTAGATTTTGTTATGAACTTATTTAAAAGGTTTGAAGAATGTTATTATTGAGTGGCAGAGTAACAGTGTTAATCTAATTTAGATTTGATCCTTCTGGTAGTACGCGATCTTTCATGATGATGATGACTATGATATATATAATATGTTAACTATAAAATTATTGGGGTTTACAAGCCCGTAATATTTGTTATTATGAAATCCATTATGGAGTGCAAGAGTAACAAGTTAGATTCATCTTAATTAGACTAGACTGGCTATTATTACAATCTTGTTCAATTATTATGATGATGTTGTTGTTGTTAACAATTTTATTTAATAACTAACAATGTTACAGTTCTAGTTTTATATTTATTTTTATTGTGATATATTAAAAATATGAGCTCTCAACCTGGCTCATTTGACTAAGAGAAATGTTATTATCCTCCTCTTTGGGTTCAATTCCTACATGTAATATGTTAAATTCATAAACTCATAATGAGTATATTGTTGTAATGGCTTCAATTCTTATTATCTAAAAGTTTTTTGAAAATCAAAACATGTATATTTTTTATATAGAATATAAAATTATTTCTTCCCTAAAAAAATTATAGTGATATATATTAAGATATGTGATTTTTTCTATAAATATTAAAATAATTAGTTATAGCAACTTTGTTTTCCATTTATTATTGCATATTAATATAATTTAGGTATGCCACAAGTTTACCTTTTAAAGGGTGATTTGCTCTTGATAAGTGGTTAGGAAAAAGTTGTCTTCCTTCATTTGATAAACTATTTTTAAGAGATTAGAAACTTTGACCAATATTGTTGTGTTGAAAAATGGTCCATTTATATTAAATTAGGTTTTTCAACAATGTAGTGAGACATTTGATTGACTTTTCAATTGTGATTCTTACTTTTAGAGAAAGGTTTAATTGGATTCCCAATGTTTAAAAACATACATTGTAAACTAACTAAATTCTATTTAGTTTTATCTTAAATAATTTTGGTAAATTAATTATTCTATGTAACTATTTTTATGATTAGAGTTATGTTAAGAAATTTTTGTAACTTGTTTGATCAAATAAAGATTCATATATATATATATATAAATATATATATATATATATATATATATATATATCTTTTGGTGTTGGTTAAACATAGTGATCAATTTAGTTAGACAATTACTTATGTGCATTTTTTTAACTTAGGTTATCTTTCTTTTCTTAGAAGTTTCCTTTGAACTCCCACATTCAACCATTGTTATGAAAATTGAACTTACTATCGAACTAGTGGTCCCCAAAAATGCAAACAGAATCAAAACTAGAAAAAAATCGGACTTAAAAACTAGTTGACCAAAAATACATAAAATATTCAAATCTTAAAAAAAAACATAATTATTGATGTGCATGATATGAATCCAAACCATTATAAACAAATATGAAAATTTTATCATGTATACAACAAGGAAAGATCCACATAACCAAAATAACATTGAGTGGAATCCATCTTTAAACAAAAAAAATTCTTTCTACATTGGCTTGGTGTCTTAGCATGTAGAATATATGTGATTGTCTCTTTAGGAGCTTGCTTGGTGGGGAGCTTGCTAGGTGGAGTAAGTGATTTATGATTTCTTTCCTAAGGTTAACTTAGGAAAAGTACAATAATTAGTCTAATTAATTAATGTGGACTAAAATCCAAATTTATAAGGATAAATAATGAAATCATTTAATTGACTTAGATATTATCTCAACCATTTATCTCAAGTGAGGCTTATGATTTAATCATATCCATTGATTACTTAGGGGATTAGGGTTGGTATTTTGGCTTCATGAAATTATAAAATAAGCCCAAGGGAGAGGTGAAGGCACACAATTGGAGGAAGTGATTTTATGTAGAGCAAGAGGCTTAACTAGACTGAAGAGAAGTGAGGAAAAATGGAGTAGGGATTAGGCTAGGTTTAGGAAAAAGGGAGGCCAAGTTGTTGAAAGAAAAGGGTTGAATTGTAGAGGAGGACGAATCATCCAGGGGCAAATTCTCTAGTGCACAAGGCCATACGAGACAAGAAAAAGGGAGGTCAATTTGTTGGTGAGACGAGTTAATTATCTAAGGCGAATTTGCTTCAAATGGTTCGATTTATAGAGGTCTAATTCTTTGAGGTTGATTTCCCCAATGGCGCTGAGCTTCGAGGTGCCAAGAAACTACATTTTTTCTACGTATTGTGTGTGAGTCTAACCTTGAATTTTACTGAGAAAATTTAATGAATGAAGATTATGTTGGGTGTAAATTTGATGTTGTGGTGTTATGTAACCAACTCAAAAAACAAAAGAAAAGATATATAAACAACTTGAGAAATAGCCTCTTCGAGGGGGAACCTCCTTTTCATCACATAAATGAACAATTCTTGGATGATACAAATGACAATACCTACTTTCTATATAGGAGTCTAAGGGGTCACAATATAATCAGAACCTACATAACAATAATAATGTAAGGGCACAACAATAACAATATGGGGGCTACATTAACAATAACAATAATGGGGCTACACTAACAATACGAATAAGGGCGACACACTAGTATTATAGGGACCTAGCATGCCCCTCTCCATCAAAAAAAGTGGTGCCCTCAACGTTTAAGTAGTTTTGGACACTCTTGTATAAAATTCTCATCCTCTCGTGTGGAATCTTCAGCGGGTAAGTTCTTCCACTTAATGAGATACTCTGAAATTGATTGATTCCTTAGTTGTTGGGTTCTTGCTTCTGTGATTGCTTCAGGATCCAATATGATTTTTCCTTCTTCGTCAAGTTTTGGAAATATTGTGTAAATTAGGAGTTTGTCACTGATAACCTTCTTTAAGTATGAAACATGGAAAACTGGGTGTACTCGAGAATATGTAGGCAACTCCAATTTGTATGCCATAGTATCAATCTTTTGCGACACTTTGTAAACACCATAGTACCTGGGTGATAATTTATTATCCTTCTTAGCTTGCTTGAGGGAAATTTGTTTGTATGGTTGTAGCTGTAAAAATACTTAGTCGCCTACGTCAAAATTTCATTCACTGTGATGTTGATCTGCTCGTTTCATTCGATTTTGCTCTAGATTGAGGTTATTCTTTAAGAGTTGGTTGATGCTCAATGTGATCTTCCACTACTTGAACCTTAGGATTTTCTCTTAAAGATGGTGTGATGGACGGTGGATGATATCCATAAAGTGCCATAAATGAGGTCATTTTTGCTACAGTATGGAAGGAAGTGTTATGCCGTCATTCAGCCATAGGTAACCACTTGACCCATTGTGTTTGTTTCAATGTTTTAAAACTTCGACTCTAGTTCGGAAACGACCGAGGGTCGGCTCTGACTCCGACTCCAACTCGGTATCAACTCGGCCAGTTTGATTTCAATGACTTGGTCGTTGTAAAAAATACATTAAATATTTATTTTTTATAAAAAACATAATTTTAAAGATTTTCATTCATGTTTCCAAACACAAAGCTTTAGAATATAGAGAGAAGATAGCATATGATCAAAGTAGGCTCATGAATATATCCATTATATCAAAATGGCACCTAGTGCACTGTCTAATACAAAGTTCATATTTAACCACCAATGCCAAGATTCTTTTTTGCCTCAACCTAAGTACAATCACTAGACTACAACAACAATAATACCAATTCTCTGCCCCTAATGAAGTCTCAAAACCCTTGATTTAATTCTGGTCAAGCTCCAGAACAATCAGAGGTAAATATGTATTTATTAGTCCATTGCCAGAACATTTTCCTTTTTAAAAACATTGTATGGCTCAATGCAATGTTTCAGTTTTCTAATTCATGCCACTAGGATAACCACACTTCGGCCTTGTAATTTTCAAAAAATTCTCAGAGTGATAGATTAATTTAGGGCTATAAATATGCAATAAAAAACAACCCAACCATTGATATGTAGGAGGCGAAACAACTTTTGACAAATGTGCTTCAGGATTTTTGTCAAAGAGCCGAGTCGGCCGAGTTGTCACCGATTCAACCGAGTCAATGACTGGCTCAGTGACAACCGGGCTAGCCATTCCGTTTCGGCCACCAAGACAACCCGACTAGGCATTGGCTCGATCTGACTTGGCCGAGTCGTAGTCGACTCGGTCATTTTTTAAAACAATGGTTTGTTTATCATATACAAAGCAATGAAGATATCCTTCCAAATATTTGATTACTATCTCAATTTTCTCGTCATATTGAGGACGATAAGATGAGCTATGAGTTAATTAAGTACCAAGATCATAAAATAATTTCGGCCGAAAATTTCGAGTGAAATGGGATCTCTGTCACTCAGAATAATATTTGGGTTTCCATGTAGCTTTTGAATTGTTTCCATAAATGCAGTAGCAACTGTACTAGCTTTAAAAAGATGAGATAATGCACAAAAGTGTGCATACTTGGTAAGTCTATCAACTACCACCATGATGACTCTTGACCAAGAAATTCTCCAAGAACAACTCAACTTGCCTCAAGTCAAAGTTAACCCTTTATTGATTCAACTACAATCTCCTTTACAATTTTTTTCCTTCGCTCTTGCAACACTTGAATGAAATTCTTGGCCTCCTTAACTGCAATTTTTGGTCTCCTGCAATGGACTGTTCCTTTCACATGTGTAGCAGACTTAGGGAAATTTTAGCCCTTTTCCTTCTTTGCTTATCTTGAGATAGTCTCTTTGTGACTTCGGCTTGCAAGATACCCTCTTCCCTTCAATTTTTCGACCTCCTTAAGGTATGAAATTTAGTCCTTGTGCAACAAGTGGATGTCATATTACTTCCTCGCACATGTGATAGATTTAAGCCCTAAAATAGATACAAGACTTTGATTTCTTCTGATGAGAATTATCTCTTCCTTTGCTTCCTTTTTCGCTGACTCCTTTGTTCTTATATCGAACTTGATGATCATGAATGAATTCCTCCTTAAGTGAGGTCGAGTCCTCTTATATATAGACTCTTTCTCTATGCTTTTAAGATGACTCGATGCTTGTGAAGGCCGACTTGTTCCTTGCAATATGACTTGGTCTTTGGAGATTTATTTGACTTGATTTTGACATAAATAAATTCTTTTTACAATATGTCACACACCCAAATGGGTCTTTCATACATGACAATGACTCACTTGAATTTATTACAAACCTAAGAGCTCATAATGGGAGCTGGGCCTAAAAATAAATTTCCCTTGAGCTTAAAACCCATGTCTCAAGATCAATAATAATAAATTTATTTTTCTCATTGCATCAAATACATAAAAACATGATTACACGTCATTATGAAGACTAAGCCTAGTTACATATTTCAAAGCTCCCTCTTAACTAGGGAGGTGTTCATAATCCATACAAGGTACTTGGACATTCTCAATCTTAATAATTTCATGAAGCCAAAATACCAACCCTAATCCCCTAAGTAATCAATGGATAGGATTAAATCATAAGCCTCACTTGAGATCAATGGTTGAGATAATATCTAAGTCAATTAAATGATTTCATTATTTATCCTTATAACTTTGAATTTTAGTCCACATTAATTAATTAGATTAATTATTGTACTTTTCCTAAGTTAACCTTAGGAAAGAAATCATAAATCACTTACTCCACCTAGCAAGCTCCCCACCAAGCAAGCTCCTAAAGAGACAATCACATATATTCTACATACTAAGACACCAAGCCAATGTAGAAAGAATTTTTTTTGTTTAAAGATGGATTCCACTCAATGTTATTTTGGTTATGTGGATCTTTCCTTGTTGTATACATGATAAAATTTTCATATTTGTTTATAATGGTTTGGATTCATATCATGCACATCAATAATTATGTTTTTTTTAAGATTTGAATATTTTATGTATTTTTGGTCAACTAGTTTTTAGGTCCAATTTTTTTCTAGTTTTGATTCTGTTTGCATTTTTGGGGACCACTAGTTCGATAGTAAGTTAAATTTTCATAACAATGGTTGAATGTGGGAGTTCAAAGGAAACTTCTAAGAAAAGAAAGATAACCTAAATTAAAATATTTCACAACTGGCGTAGTAATCAACAATATTGTCAATGAACAGGGTCAGGTAATTGTCCTTTAGACAAGCACAATTCACATCTCGATAATCGACGCATACACGGATTGTCCCCTGTTTCTTCATGTTAGGGACAATATTCGATACACAATCAGTGAGACGAATGGGGTAGATGAAACCAACACGAAGGAGTTTTTAAACTTCACTCTTTATCTCAACAACCTTCTTTGGATGGCCGGATAGAGGTGTTGCCGGACTAGTTTAGCATCAAGATATGTTTTAATCTCATGCACTACAGTATTTGGGTCGATATCTGACATTTCTTCATAATTCTAGGCAAAGACATCACGAAATTCCTGAAAAAGGGAATTATAAGTCTCAACCGCGGATGGAGATCAAGATGCACCCATGTGTATATTTTTTACAATACCCAGTTTAACAGAGATATCAAGAGGTATCATCACTTCGATATTTGAGAGATTCTTCTCGGACTTGAATTTGTGAATAGAAACAAAACTCGTAAGAGATTCGATACAATTGGGTAGATACACATCACAGAGATTATCCTCGATGGAACTTGGTAAGGATGAACGATGGTGATGATCATCCCACAACGAATCATTTGGCATCATGAACTCCATGATGCTCTCATTGGTAGAGAATACACGAGAGAATGGATCAGAAGAAGTGCCATAATCCAATGATTTATCAACCCAATTGGTCGAAGAAAAGGTACAAGTTGTACAAGCCGAATAGATAGCTTCATAATCTAGTTCAATAGGGCTAAAATTTCCCTAAGTCTGCTACACATGTGAAAGGAATAGTCCATTGCAGGAGACCAAGAATTGCAGTTAAGGAGGCCAAGAATTTCATTCAAGTGTTGCAAGAGCGAAGGAAAAAAATTGTAAAGGAGATTGTAGTTGAATCAATAAAGGGTTAACTTTGACTTGAGGCAAGTTGAGTTGTTCTTGGAGAATTTCTTGGTCAAGAGTCTAGGTCTTGGAATTAGTCAGATTCAAAATTTTATAAGAAGAAGAATTTTGTGGGTTTTCCTCTCAAGATTGGTGAGGTTTTGGCCCTGACATATCACCTATATGTTGTGTCCTTTGTCTTATTATTCTTTATGGTTTAGTAGTTATTTGATGAATTAAAGACTAAGAAGAAACAAATGAAAGAAGAAGCTAATCCAAAAAAGTAAAAAATATATCACAAACAGTTATCAAGTAAGAGAAATCACCTACTACTGTTGCTCCTAGATTTCTCAACATTTCGAATCTTGTAGGGATACCATCACCGAAGTGCCATTATAAGGATAGATCCATCATACTTGTGAATCCTTGGATTTAAGAGTTGCTCCTCATTTCCATTAAGTTGGGAGCCTCTTCATCTTTTTCATCATTTCATTAGAGTATTAAAAGTATTTTTAACCTAATCTTAGAGAAGTTTCAATTTGTCTCAAGAGGAGGTATTGTTTGGATCTTGAAGAGATTGTTATAGGCCATTTTGTCACATCTGGTCAATAGGCCTTCAACTGGATCAATCAACATATTTTGACCCCCTTCTCATCATCATAACACAAAGCCCTAAGCATGAATCATTCTTATCCTTGAGTTTTTGCCTCAAAACACCTTGTTTCAGTCATTTTAAGGACCAACACTCCCTAGCCTCCTATTGGACAATGTTGACAACCAGGTTGCTCCACTATGGATTGTGTTGATCACCCACAGGTTGCTCCACTATGCACCTACGTTGGTTTGAGAAATTCAGGAAAAAGAGAGAGAATCCCAAAGCCTCTTCTTCTAGAGAATCCCGAAGCCTCTTCTTCTAGAGGCTTCCAAGATCTGTTGTAACCATTTACCTGAGATAAAAGTGTCAAATACTATCTTATCGTACCTTGGAGTTTTCATCCCTTATCCCTTGATCTCATCCTCCCATTAAGAGTGTCTCAAGCCCTAATTGGTAAAAGGATAAGAATTCATGAACTACCTCCTTCACCTATATATCTGTTGCCATCTATAGGCAAGGGGTTGGCTTTTGGAGAGTGATTCTACCCTTATGTTTTTGATGTGAGAGATATCTTCCCACACATTAGGGTGATTAGAGGTGCACTTTGTGGCAAGAAAAGGACAAGTCAACTTGGAGGAGATATTTTACAGGATCAACACCTATTTTTGTTTGTAACTCTCCATTTCTATTCATGTAAAGAGTTCTTTGTTTTCCTATATATGATGTTATGGTTTCATATATTTCAATACCATGCTGATTTATTGAATAAAGTGATTAGATGATGCTACATAGATTTTGTTTGTTGGCTTGTGTTATCTGATTGTTTTGGTTCTAATAATAACATTTGGAGCTAGCATTGGAGCATTCAAGCTAAGGAAGAAGCAAAGCATACTATAGATTCTAGGTAGGCTTCACCCCGTTATCTATTTACTTTAAGGAAAACATTAGTGCCTTTGTCTTTTTGTTGTTCTAGGTCATTCCACCAGACCTAGGGAAGATACTTTTGTCTGCAGTTGTAGATTCTACATAAAAAATTAGTGACCATATTGGGGAACGGTGTATACCCTTGGTGGTTTTTGTGTCCATTTTGTTTCTCTTACCTATTTTTCGTACCTTTATTGTATTATCCAGTCAAGAACAAGGCTAGGAAGACCTTTCATTGAGTCCCAATCACAATCCTTGTTCTATAACTTTGTATCCCAAGACCAATGCACCCTCTGGTCCTTTGACAGAGCGTTGCACCTCATTCAAACCTTCTTTGTGCTTGGGTTTCATAACACTGGTGCCTTCTCTGCACCTGCATTAGCCCCTGTTCATGCACAAGTTTGTCTTTGCTTTGATTATCTCTCTGATCCAGCCTTGACTCCAGCTACCCTTCCTTGAGTCTCTGAGTGTCTTGTGGTCCCTCTGAAGCCTCCATTTGGTTTTCTTTTGTCTTGATACCTTTGGTAAGGATTTGTTTGAAGATTTTCCTTTGTTCTTATCATTAGGTTGTTTGCACACTAATTTTGTTTGATCATTGAGTGCTTCGATGAATTGGTGTTTTAGTCATCATTTTGAAAAGCTTATTTGAATTAGTGATTAGACTTTGCATCTTAGTTTTCTTCATTTTTGAAAATTAAGTGACTTGAAAAGAAAAATCTTTGCATTAGAATTTAGAGTTTTGTGTATGTATTGAAATTGGAACAATCGCATTGAAAAGGGAATTTAATTTTGCATATTGTTTTCTGCATATTGTTTGTTGCATACTCTTTATCTCTTCAATGCCTTAAATATATTTTCATTGAATGAGAAAGATTCCATTTCCTCATGGTAGTTTTCATTTTAGGATATTCAGGTAACATTTGCGGTGAGCCCTAAAACTGAAACTTAATTGAGATAAATAGTAAAATTTATTGAATCAACCTAAGGAGCATTTTTAACATTAATGCAAGCATTTAGAGGTCTAGGCTAGAGACATGTTATGACGTCGTTAAACGTAGGAGTTGTTGTTGTTTTCCAACATTGTATCCCAGGGGTGAAATTGCGTTCCACGTACATGAGTCTATAGGATCATTCTTCACATACCTTTAGGTATATTGGATGGTGCTCAATGTATGTAAAGTATATGGGAATGCTCTCATCGAACAGTTATGCAATAGATAGTACTACTACAGACTCCCATGTACCATCGATTATATTTTGTGAGTCCCCTATAGGTTTCTATCCTTGCCATAGATAACAAAGTCAACCACCTTGTATATCGTGATACATCGAACACAACATTCGAGGAGATTGGATGTTGTATGTTAAGTCCTTCGCCAAGGTGTATATTGTAGTTCACGGTTGCTTGGTAATCCTTTATGCCTAAATTACCCTCTTTTTTGTTTATTTTTGTGTTAATTTCTAAAATTTATTATCCAACGTGGAAGAACAAAATCCCCCACTCTGTCATTCGCGTAGAATGCAAAACAAGCTTCGAATTCCACCAGAGGCTACTCCTAGTCGTCGTCAAAAGCATAAGAAGACGAAATCTACCGAATTAGGAAATTCGAGAACTACTTCTGGTCCTCCTCCTGAATCTGATCAACCAAAATCATCTTTCCATTTGAGTATTGAGCCCGAGATCACCTCCACTCTGGTTGGTGAATCTGACACAATCGAAATTGAAGCCCCTGAAAAATTATTGCCTAAGGTTATTGAGCCTGACTTCCTTGAGTCAAATACTTTACTTCCTAAGGTTATTGAGCCTGAGGAACCTCAGCGATCTTCACTAGTTACTTTAGGTCCTTCTCCTTCTCTTCCTTTGTCTCAGACAGAACCTCCAACTGTATATCTTGGACCTGACAGTGAACCTCTTCCATACGGACTTGTGAGTATTGAAGAGATCCTCCAAGAAGAGCCTCACCGGTTTACTCTTGTTCATTGGAGCGAACTTCATTTTTATCAGACCGATCCTCTTCCTCCTCTTCAAACTTCGACACAAACTCCTTTACATGATTCTTAGGACTTACCTACGGATTTATCGCTGAAATCTTCATTGGGATTTTTAACCATGATTGGATCTGATCCGGTCTCCCAAACCGTGTCCACCACTATGGTTGAGACATCAAATGTTGCTTCCTCATCCATGTTTGCAACATTACTAGAGGCACATCTATATGGTGGCCCGTCCATCCCACTCGGTTATCAGTCTTTATCTGGTACCTTCTCTGGTGCAACCTCCAATCCATGGACCTCTCCCATGTCATCCATTCCGGGAATTCCATCTGGTACTTCTCTTATGAATGCGACACAACCTTCTCCTTCTCCTCTGCCTACACCTATGATTGAACAATAGGTTGACCCTTATGTTAGTGCGCAAGGTTATATTCAACAACCTAACTCTCCTTATGTTGGGTACCCTCCATCTAGATCAGAATGGCCTCCATCATCCCCTCCTCTTATGGTAGGTGGCAACCTGTTGTTGGTATACCTCAAGTCAGTTACAATCCTCCTTATCCTGGAATGGTTTCCAATGTTTGGAAACCTACTTTTCGCGTCCAACCTAGTTCATTTTGGGACCGATTTTTGAATCCTCAACATATGCCATCTTCATCTCAAATTCCAAACAATCCATCTGTAACTCAACAAGTTCAAATAAATGTAATTCAACCTGCACAGGTTATTGTTGCATCTCAACCTATTTCATTTGTATCTGGTACCCCTCGGGTTCCACTTACCTAACCTTTACAAGGTACCTTACAATCTCAATCACTTGGGAAAGGTACACCTAAAATTCCAATAGGATAAAATGTGTATAGTATGGCACAATCCCAATCGAACCCACCTTATGTCGAGATAATGAAAAATCTCGTAGGGCAACAATATAGACCCTATCAAGGTGTTCCTCAAGTGCCTTTTCAAAGCCAACATATCCAAACTCAACCATTCCAGCCTTTGCAAGGTTATCCTGGTGCTGGTCAACAAGGTTACGCATATGTTGGTTATTAGAATACTCCTTATTTTAGTGCTTAGGTGCCTCTTTATCATAAACCTCCTTATCCGGGAACGCAAGTACCTATTGATCAAGTTATTCCTTCTTATCTAGGCTATCCTCCATCGGATTTTAACCAGTAATTACCCTTGGTGGTGACTCGTGAATTGCCATATTTGACTCGACTTACCAACAATTCCATCGCTCATTCGCTTTGGTGGTCGATGATTCCCACCAAATTGCCATCTGATATCCCAAAATTCAATGGGAATCCTACAAAAGACCTTTCAACCCATGTCCTGACATATCATTCGTGGTGTTCTTCAAAGTCCCTTAATGATGATTCCATATGATTACATCTTTTCCAACATACTCTTACAGGTACTCCAGCTAAATGGGACATCGAGTTACCTAGAGCTTTGCTTTATGATTTTAGTTCCTTGGCTACCACCTTCCTTACGCATTTCTAGTTACCCATCTAATATGAAACTAGAACGACACTTCTAACCAACTTCAAACAAACTAAAGCTACTCACATTTCAGATCACATTCATGAGCGGTAGTGTCATCGCCAGTTGGTTAAGACCTATGTTTTGGATCAGTTGCTAGCAGAATGGTTTATTAAATCCCTGTTGCCATTTATCACAGAGGATGTAGTTAAAGGTGGAGTCGAGACTGAAGAGCAAGTAATTGCTCGTGCTCATTTTTTGGACCTCATATATACCTAATCTGGCACGCTCTATGAAAAGATAACAAATGCTTTGAGACCTTCAAACGTTGTTTCTTCCACTCCTGGTAAAGAATCTTATGTTGTTGATGGCATCATTGGTTGTGTCAGTTTGCAGACAGAGAGAAAACCATCTAGTAATGCTCTCGTTGTTTTTGCCCAAAACACTTCATCCAATCCTCCTATGATTGCTTCTTTTAGGATAAATATCGTTTCATTTGAAAAAGGCAAATCTCAATAGCAACCAGGAAGAAAGAAGAAAGGAAAAGGTAAAACGAAGAAAGATTCTTCACCACAGGATAACAAACAAATCAGTCATTTGATGAGAAACAAAATCCTCATTGCCCATGCTTGATTTACAATGAGGAGCACTTTACTTGTGACTGTCCTCACCACATTGAAGTGAACCAGTTCTTGTAATCTTCCACTTCTCCCATTGTGTTTACCGACCCATTTCCATATCAGGAGACCCATATGGTTACTCGAGACCCATCTTCCTCTAACACTGTTTGAATTCTCTCCTCGATGAAGCATAAATTTGATGCTATGGTGGCTACGAGGAACAAGGACTATGGTAATGCAAATTCCCTGAATGGTTAAGCTACTGATCAACCTTCCGTTTTGGCATCACTGCCATCTGATCCTCCTCCGCCCATGATTCCTACAGAGTTGAATATTAAGCCTTTCAAAGAGTGTTGCTCATAAATATGCTTTCAACCCTAATGCAAAGGTTGCTCAGGATTATAATGTATTTAAGGACTTTCCTTAGTCTCCATCAGCTATGTTAACCCTTGAGGTGTTACAAAACTGCCCTGCCCAGAAAGAGCCTTTGCTTTCACCTATCGAATGTGTGGATCCATCAAATTCCAACTTGGTTGTTTTCAATCATGAAAACTATACTCCTCGCCTTCCAACCCAATTGGATTTTATCATTCAGGTCGTCGTCCGTGGTGAGAAAATTCATCGCTCTATTGTGGACGAGGGAGCCTCGACCTACATTATGTCTATGTCTTGCTGGAAAGTGATTGGTTCACCTCAACTGAGTCAGTGATCTACTATATTGAAGGCTTTTGATGGAAGAACATAAAATTCTTGTGGTATTTTGAATTCCTTACAAGTAGAATTAGGGGGCAAAATTGTATCCATAGAAGTGGAAGTTATTGGCGGATCTCTTGATTATAATCTTCTATTGGGTCATACATGGGTTTATGCCATAGCCGTGGTCATTTTGACTTATTTCTGTATGATCACCTTTCCTCATAAGGGTGAAATTGTGGCCATTGACCAACTCATATTTTTCGCCTCTAATTCTCATGTTATTGGAAGTGTCCTGCTTGTAGATGAAACTATTCATTCCTATCAGCATGTCGAGGTTCGATTGTTGAAAGATTCCTCACTCATGGGAACCTTTGCGCTTCCTCCTCCTCCTCTTCTTGACATCTCATCTTAAATTTCTTATTTCAATATGATATCATCTTCTACTTTCCAATTCGATCCATGGATCGTACCAGATGAAACTAGCATCCATAGTTTTCGTGACTGGATGTCGCTTAGCCCTATTGAACTAGATTATGAAGCTATCTATTCGGCTTGTACAACTTGTACCTTTTCTTCGACCAATTGGGTTGATAAATCATTGGATTATGGCACTTCTTCTGATCCATTCTCTCGTGTATTCTCTACCGATGAGAGCATCATGGAGTTCATGATGCCAAATGATTTGTTGTGGGATGATCATCACCATCGTTCCTCCTTACCAAGTTCCATCGAGGATAATCTCTGTGATGTGTATCTACCCAATTGTATCGAATCTCTTACGAGTTTTGTTTCTATTCACAAATTCAAGTCCGAGAAGAATCTCTCGAATATCGAAGTGATGATACCTCTTGATATCTCTGTTAAACTGGGTATTGTAAAAAATATACACATGGGTGCATCTTGATCTCCATCCGCGGTTGAGACTTATAATTCCCTTTTTCAGGAATTTCGTGATGTCTTTGCCTAGAATTATGAAGAAATGTCAGACATCGACCCAAATACCGTAGTGCATGAGATTAAAACATATCTTGATGCTAAACTAGTCCGGCAAGACCTCTATCCGGCCATCCAAAGAAGGTTGTTGAGATAAAGAGTGAAGTTTAAAAACTCCTTCATGTTGGTTTCATCTACCCCATTCGTCTCACTGATTGTGTATAGAATATTGTCCCTAACATGAAGAAACAGGGGACAATCCGTGTATGTGTCGATTATTGAGATGTGAATTGTGCTTGTCTAAAGGAAAATTACCTGACCCCCATTGACAATATTGTTGATTACTACGCCAGTTGTGAAATATTTTAATTCATGGATGGTTTCTCCAGATATAATAAAATCAACATTCTCCCAGCGGATCAACCTAAGACAACATTTATTTGTCCGTGGGGTACAATCACCTACCAGAAACTCCGATTTGGTCTGAAGAATGTTGGGGCCACATTTCAACGAGCAATGGATTACGCTTTTCATGATATAAAAAATATCGTGCAACCCTATTTGGACAATCTCCCTCCTCATTCCAAGTATCAGACTGATCACCCGATGCATCTCGAGGCTATTTTCCTATGGTGTAGACACTGTAACATTTGAATGAATCCACACAAATGTGTGTTTTGCATTATTCTGGTTGGCTTCTCGGTTTTGTAGTTTCAAAGCATGGAATTTGTCTCAGTCCTCTAAAAGTATAGGTAATCATCGATTTGTCTGCACCTTTTCCACTTGTTCAATTACAACGACTTCAGGGGAAATCTAACTTCCTGTGACGTTTCGTCTCGAATTACGCTGAGTTGACCAAAGGATTTACTCGCCTGCTTAAGAAAGGGGTTCCATTCCATTGGGATAATGTAGCTCAAAAAGCGTTTGATGCCTTGAAAGATGTTCTGATTTAGGGATCTCTATTATATCCCCCTGATTACCAGCATGACTATTTAATGTATCTTGTTGCTACCATTTCTACTATAGCAATGGTATTGGTCCAAGAAGACAATGTAGGGACAAAACACCCCATTTATTATGTGAGTCAAAATCTCAATGATACCAAGATCAGTTATACCCACGTAGAAAAGTCGGCTTTGGTGGTCATTCAAGCCGTTCAAAGGTTCCGCCATTGCGTTTTGCTCTGGAAGACTACGATAGTTTCATATTGAAACCCTATGACATACATTTTGTAACATCAAATGTTGGGGGTGAAATACTCTAAATGGATCGTTATCCGGCAAGAGTTCGATCTAGAATTCATCAAATCCAAGTCAAATAAATCCTTAGTTTTCGTTGAGCTTATATGTGACCTTCCTTCCCCTGATTCTAAATCGACATCTAACAATTCTATCCCTGACGAGTCATTGTTTCTAATTTCGTCATCTGACCCGTGGTATGGTGGCATTCTGATTTATCTCCAAACCTAGACTTTTTGGTCTAATACCTCTCACTCCGAGCATCAATGTATTCGATACCAAGCCAAGAATTACATCATCATTGGCACACTCTTTATAGACGCGCTATTGATACAATTTTATGAAGGTGCCTCATGCATGAGGAGGCCGAGAAAGCCCTGAATGGATGTCACTCTAGGGCATGTGGCAATCATTTATCTGGCTACGCTACTACACAAAAGATATTACGCGCTAGTTACTTTTGGCCAACTATCTTTCGAGGCTATATTCTCCCCATTCAGTATTGTCATGTGTGCCAAATTTATGATCGTAAGACCCGCACTCCGCCCACTCTGTTAGGGTCCTATGATTCATAGGATCAAATGATGATTTAGTAGTTTCTTTTAGTATATCCAATTGTAAATAATATTGCATATTGCAAATGATTCCCAAAAATATATATAAATAAAAATTAAAATAAATGAAAGAGGGTATATAAAAATTGAATAAAAGAAATAAAAAAAAAAGATGAAAAGAACCTCATAAAAAAATAGAATTGAAAGATGCAAATTCAAATCCTGCTACCAGATAAATACTTTGATTTTCTAGAATAAATTGATTGTTGTGTGCAGCTTGTTTAAAATGCCATAACCCCGAGTCATTATTTAGGTCATATAGTGTAATCATGATCAAACAAGTTTCAATATCTGTTAATTAGATTAGAGAATAAGTTAGCCAAAATGTGTAATCTTGGCTAATGATAGTTAGATAGATGAATAGGTTGATACAATTGTTTAAGCTGGATCAATAAAAAATGATAAATAGGATTAAGGTAGGTGTTTTTTTTTCTCCTAAAGAAAATAAATAAGGGTCTACACATTTAAATGCACCCTTTGATTGGTCAAAATTAGTCTTAGGTTAGGATAAAATTGAATTCAAAAGGGGTCAAAGGATAAAGCCAGATTAATTTACATCAAAGGCTTGGCTTTATCCTAAGTATTAAACCTATGAAATAATGCCCGCAAGCGACAAAAGGCGTTTGTCGCATTTGTTAAGTTATGCGTTCCATCCGATGGCTCGATGGACTCCTCATCAGATCGACGGTCGACAAGGCTTTTCGCCCCCCTATCCATCCTACCTTTATCTGCGGGGGGCGAGGGGATCCAAAAAGCGGTTTCCTCTCCATCAGTCCCACCCCTACATGTCACCTCCGTGTTATTTTGCACCCCCCCTCACAAACCTCTTACCACTTCGACCCCCCTCTAAAATTTGCCAACCTTCTCCCCCTTTCCTGCTAGCTCTTCTTGTGCGCTCCCCTCCACTCATATTCTGACACGTGGCCATGTCCGTTACGTAATTAACATTTCACCTTGTTGTCACTCCTGCACCACTCACTGCCTGCCACTTGGACTGTTGTCCCCACTCACCTCCACGTCATTTCTACACATCACCCTTGTGAACCCCACTTTCTTTACACCAACCATGTGCCTCCACACCATCCCCCACCTCCATGTCACCTCCCGCCTTCACGCCATATGTTTGTTTCATGGTCAGTTAAAACTATGTTTTTTTCCCTATACAACACAGTAATTTCAAACATGATTTACAAACATATGAGAATGAATTTTAAAAAACGGAACAAGCTTTTTCCTGATAACATCCTCATGTACAAAAATATCTCTCAATTTTCTAACAATTGTTATGATTTGGGAGATTCGGAAGAAGCTTTGCAGGTATATTTTCCCGAATTTCCTATTTTTAGCCAGTGTTTTCAAATGAGGTTTCTGAGCAGGCGGAAATGAATTTTCAAAACCTGAAAGAGGTTTTTGTTGCTAACGTCATAATTTACAAAAACCTCTTTCAGTTTTCTAAAAAAATATTATTGTTTGGGATATAAAAAGGGATCACTGACCCCTATTTTTCATAATTTCGAGAGGAAAAATCTTATGGACCGTTAGTGACTTGGATGCCACCTCATCAAATAAGAGTTGCAATCAAATTCAAATTTCTCTTCTTTATCCCTAGAAACCCTCAAGAATAGTTCCAGAACTCTTCAAATAGTTTTAGTTTCCTTTATTTATGTTCTTATTTTTATAGTGCCAGAACTCTTCAAAACACTCTATTCTAGCTTTAAAGCAAAATTAATGTTTTCTACTGAACTTTAAATATAGAATTTAGGTAACAATACTCTATATCTAAAGTGAATCATAATATGTTCTTCCTTCCTCCATTTCATAGACATTAAATATCCAATAATATGCCTACCTTGCCCTATTTCACTTAAGCTTGATACTTTTGCAAATTCATCACCCCAAGCCTCTTTGACTCCATTACCCAATGGCTCTTCCCTTGCTATTCCCACCAAACCAATTCATAAACCAAACCTTGAACTTTCACAACTAACCTAAAACCCTAACAAGTAAACAAATCTAAATCTGAAAGAGAGATCCCTCTTTGAAGCTGGCAAGGCTAGATCCCAACTTCCAAAGTGGTTTTGTGGTTACCTCTGCAATTATTTCCCAACCTTATTAAATTACTGAGTGATAACACGGTCCATTGCATCTCGTTATTGTCTTTGAACCGTTTGCGAAATGGGGTATTGACTTCATGACATGTAATCTTCACTCGGTCGGGGGGTATGGTTATATCATTGCCAAAGTATATTATTTTACTAAGTGGGCCAAGGTGATGCCTACATTTAACAATACTAGCAAAATGATTACATACTTATTTTTCAATCACGTCATCATAGTTTGGTGTGCCGCAAGCCATAACTACAGATGACTTAAAGCATTTTTGGAATCATATGATGACCAAACGAACTGCTAAGCTAGGACTTTCCCATGAAAGTTCCACTCCCTACTATCCTAGGCCTAATGAACAAGTTGAGGCTATCAATAAAGTTATTAAAACCATGCTTCAACGTATGGTAGGGGTCTATAAATCACACTGGCATTTTCTCCTATATGCTTCCTTATGGGCATATCAAACCTCAGTAAGGGATGTTATTGGATTCACACCCTTTCAGTTGGTTTATGGTCTAGAAGAAATCCTTCCAATCGAATGGGAGATTCCATCATTGAAACTAGATGTCAAACTTCTTCCTGCTACTTCTGTAGAAGAGGAAAGTCTTTTACATCTAACTCGATTAGATGAGGCACGACGCGATGTCGCTATGGCTAATGAAGCTCATAAAAGATGTATCAAGGTGTAATATGACAAAAGTGTCAAACCTTGTGTCTTCTCAAAAGGAGACCTTGTTCTTTTGTGTGACCAAGAATCTGATAAGTTAGATTTAAGAATGTTCCAACCTATGTGGTCAGGTCCATATATTATCAAGTGTATCCTTGAAAAATGGGCCTATGAGTTGGTTGATTTCGAAGGGATTCCATTGGTGCAGCCTAGGAATGGGTTGTACCTTAAAAAATATTATGCTTCATCGCATGTGTAGTAACACTATGTACATACTATCTATAGGTGCATTGAGTGTGTTTTCTTTGTGTCCCTTTAGAGTTTCCTAAGGTTTATATTGTTTCCTTTTACGTTTGGTTTGCAGATGTTGACATCCCTTGAACCGTATTTTGGTTATGCTGATGGTGCTAGTCGTAGTACGTGAAACCCATCCTCTGCGACGTGTACTATATTTTCTCAAAGTGGTGAGTTAATCAGTTTACAAGCGATTTGTATTAATCACTCTATCAATAATATTGTTGAGTACAACGTAGTGGTTGAAATACTATCTGATGTTATTTCACATGGTATCCATTGTTTAGTCGTCAAACTTGACTCACAACTCGTGGTAGTACAAATTGCTAATATTTATTCAGTTAGAAGTCCTACCATCTTGCGTATATTTTTAAGGGTTTTCCTTCTAGAAATATATTTCAATTTCATACAATATGAAAACATTTCTAGAAATTTGAATATATTGATAGATGCGCTTGCTAATCAAGTTTTAGATAGACATTTGCAACGAATGTAAATAAATTTCAATACAAACCAAATCATTGAAACTACAATAGGAACACATCAACACTATATATATATATATATATATATATATATATATATATATATATATATATATATATATAGTTTGGTTTTAAAAAATTTGTGTCCAAGACACATATGGACACACAACCCATATACAAAACTACATGCAAATATCTAAGTAGACTAATCAAAGTTCTCATGATAACAAGCCATTGCATTTGCTATGGGGCGCAGTAGCTGACCAATATGGCTAGGCACTTCGATGGTGTGTTGTTGAAGTCACAACGGAACCTGTCCAATCGCGGTCTCATCTATCCCATGAGTCAATCCCTCCATGTGACGCTCCACCTCAATTAGGATCTCGGCTACATTTAAATCCAGTAGTGCATCAGGTCCTACTGCAACAACCTGTGCTATTTCTACTGGTACTTGTGGTTGTTCTCCTGCACGAAAGAGATATGAGGCACCTATAGGTTGAACAAGCCCAATATCTACATGAAAAATCAATAGTTTAAGTCTCAAAAACATCAAAAAACACTAAAAGAATTGTAAAACTTTAAAAAATTCAAATGGTTGAAATATCTTACCTACATTGTTGATTTGTGGTAGCATCGGATGTGGTCTAGCCATGAAAATTGGTGGAGAGGCTAAGGCACATAAGAAACTCCAATACCCAAAAATGGTTTGGGGAAATTCCACTCGGTTGGATAGATATTAAAATAATTAATATTTTTAATGTGGTTCCTAAGTCTAAACTTAGGAAAATTAAAATATTAATGGGTACTAATATAAAACTAGGTAAGAATGTTCTAAATGACATGGATCAAGCCAAATATAATCTTAGTCGTTGATTAGGGACTTAATCTCAGTCGTTGAAGAATCAACAAGAAAAGTATAAGAGGAGGCATGAGGTTCATTTGGAGGTACACCAAGTGGATCAAGAATTTGATTTTCTAGGGCAGGGTTTGCTGAGAAAACGAGGTAGTGATCTATTGCACTAAGGGGCAGTTCAGCAGAAGGCCAAGAATACATATCAGAGAGGCAGAGAAAGTGTCGGAGAGACAGCGCAGAGCCTAGGAAGGATGACGCAGAGGTAGCCAGGACTGACACAGAGGTTGAGGAGGCCAGCGCAGAAAACTAAGAGGGCTAAGAGGCTGACACAGAGGCTAGCAGAGACGACGTTGGGCTGAAGAGGCAATGCTGAGGAACTTTCATGGGGTAGACTGGGAGTTGAGAGGCAGATGCAGAGCAGAAGAGGGTGATGCAATCCCTGGAGGGTGACGCAGTTCCAAAGAGAAGCTTAGAGCAGCTTTGGCTGTCTAGCTAAGGAACTGTCGAAGTTGTTGTGGGATCAATCATTCGGTTCTTGATCAGTCAGTGTATCTGTCTCCGAGAAAAGGTACTTCTGCCAAGAAAAATATTTGAAGGGTGAGCCATTTCTGGCACCCTAGTTGTATTCAGAAACTGCATAGTAATAAAACCCTCATATCTGTTGCACCAGTTTTCCTGCATTGGATTTTTCCGGGGACGTTTGTCCAAAAATAATGGTGTCCCTTGTGTTATTGTCCAGTTATTTCAGTTGCTAATCTATATATGTGTTAAGGTTGCATTTGTGTTTATTTCGGTATTTATATTTATAAATAAGTTGTTAATGGAAAGAACAAGTAGGAGATAATAAACCAAATAATGCACTAGGGATTTCTGATGTGTTAGACTTAGAAATTTCAACATATATTATCCCATTGCTCACCCTCTGGAAGCATGAGTTCAGGGTCATTGCAAAAATATATCCCTGCATATAGATAATCATTGACCATAATGAATTGTCTGCACACCCATCCAAAGAAGGTTGGTGAGAAGTTGATCGCCAACGGACTTGCATGTCCGAAAATATGATCGATCCACCTCCTCGCTCGTGGTACCCTCGGATCAACAAGCTCAAGCTTAATCTGTTCAAACTGAAGTAGTGGAATCCATTCTAGGGAAAAAGAGACTAAGATATAATTGTATCCAAAGTTTTTCAACGTTCCCTCTCTTGCTTTAGTAACTTGTTCTTTCATATTGACCAATACCCCCTCACTCCAATTGAAGATTGTTGGCTCTAAGAACTCCACACCGTACTGCATGTATGATTTGTTGGCCACATGTAGTGTCGAGCTACCCGCCAATCTGGCAATAATGAACAAGATCATTCTTAAGGGAAAATTGGTTACATCTTTTATATTGATCTTTCCATCTCTAGTTGGTTTCATTTGGATTGAGGTCTGTAGTAAGTAATGATATAGTATTTCACTATTTATCCACCCCTTCTCCCACCTAGGAGAGAGATGAGGGTACCTCTCCTCAATAAACTAGTTAGAAAATATATGTAATCTACTGTGATCTCGAGAAGATGTTCTCCAAATTGGAATTTATGTGCTTGCACATCCCATGCATGAACAAGATATTCTAGTAGCTCCATATGTTGCCTCATACTAGGAAGCTAGAAGAATTTCAACAATCCACAATCCTTTAGTGCCTGGATGGTAGCAGGATCATTAGATGCATTTAAATATTGTTCCTCATGTTCTCTTTCTATCAAAATGAAAGTCATTTTATGCTAATGAAGACTTGAAACATCAAAGGGAAACTCATTAGGATCCTTTCCATGCAACGAAACTCAAAAAATTTGAGGAGAACCTGACTCACCTGACTAAGAGAAATGTTATTATCCTCCTCTTTTGGGTTCAATTCCTACATGTAATATGTTAAATTCATAAACTCATAATGAGTATATTGTTGTAATGGCTTCAATTCTTATTATCTAAAAGTTTTTTGAAAATCAAAACATGTATATTTTTTATATAGAATATAAAATTATTTCTTCCCTAAAAAAATTATAGTGATATATATTAAGATATGTGATTTTTTCTATAAATATTAAAATAATTAGTTATAGCAACTTTGTTTTCCATTTATTATTGCATATTAATATATTTAGGTATGCCACAAGTTTACCTTTTAAAGGGTGCTTTTCTCTTGATAAATGGTTAGGAAAAAGTTGTCTTCCTGCATTTGATAAACTATTTTTAAGAGATTAGAAGCTTTGACCAATATTGTTGTGTTGGAAGAGGGTCCATTTATATTAAATTGGGTTTTTCAACATTGTAGTGAGACATTTGATTGACTTTTCAATTGTGATTCTTACTAGGCTTTTAGAGAAAGGTTTAATTGGATTCCCAATGTTTAAAAACATACATTGTAAACTAACTAAATTCTATTTAGTTTTATCTTAAATAATTTTGGTAAATTAATTATTCTATGTAACTATTTTTATGATTAGAGTTATGTTAGGAATTTTTGTAACTTGTTTGATCAAATAAAGATATATATATATATATAATAATATATATTTCTTTTGGTTTTGGTTAAAATAGTGATCAACTTAGTTAAAAATACTTATGTGCATTTTTTTTTAGCTTAGGTTATCTTTCTTTTCTTAGAAGTTTCCTTTGAACTCCGACATTCAACCATTGTTATGAAAATTGAACTTACTATCGAACTAGTGGTCCCCAAAAATGCAAACAGAATCAAAACTAGAAAAAAATCGGACCTAAAAGCTAGTTGACCAAAAATAAATAAAATATTCAAATCTTAAAAAAAACACAATTATTGATGTGCATGATATGAATCCAAACCATTATAAACAAATATGAAAATTTTATCATGTATACAACAAGGAAAGATGCACATGACCAAAATAACATTGAGTGGAATCCATCTTTAAACAAAAAAAATTCTTTCTACATTGGCTTGGTGTCTTAGCATGTAGAATATATGTGATTGTCTCTTTAGGAGCTTGCTTGGTGGGGAGCTTACTAGGTGGAGTAAATGATTTATGATTTCTTTCCTAAGGTTAACTTAGGAAAAGTACAATAATTAATCTAATTAATTAATGTGGACTAAAATCCAAAGTTATAAGGATAAATAATGCAATCATTTACTTGACTTAGATATTATCTCAACCATCGATCTCAAGTGAGGCTTATGATTTAATCATATCCATTGATTACTTAGGGGATTAGGGTTGGTATTTTGGCTTCATGAAATTATAAAATAAGCCCAAGGGAGAGGTGAAGGCACACAATTGGAGGAAGTGATTTTATGTAGAGCAAGAGGCTCAACTAGACTGAAGAGAAGTGAGGAAAAATGCAGCAGGGATTAGGCTGGGTTTAGGAAAAAGGGAGGCCAAGTTGTTGAAATAAAAGGGTTGAATTGTAGAGGAGGACGAATCATCTAGGGGAAAATTCTCTGGTGCACAAGGGCCATACGAGACAAGAAAAAGAGAGGTCAATTTGTTGGTGAGACGAGTTAATTATCTAAGGTGAATTTGCTTCAAATGGTTCGATTTATAGAGGTCTAATTCTTTGAGGTTGATTTCCCCAATGGTGCTGAGCTTCGAGGTGCCAAGAAACTACATTTTTTCTACATATTGTGTGTGAGTCTAACCATGAATTTTACTGAGAAAATTTAATGAATGAAGATTATGTTGGGTGTAAATTTGATGTTGTGGTGTTATGTAACCAACTCAAAGAACAAAAGAAAAGATATATAAACAATTTGAGAAATAGCCTCTTCGAGGGGGAACCTCCTTTTCATCACATAAAGGTTCCGCCATTACGTTTTGCTCTGGAAGACTACAATAGTTTCATATTGAAACCCTATGACATACATTTTGTATCGTCAAATGTTGGGGGTGAAATACTCTAAAGGATCGTTATCCTGCAAGAGTTTGATCTAGAATTCATCAAATCCAAGTCAAAGAAATCCTTAGTTTTCGCTGAGCTTATATGTGACCTTCCTTCCCCTGATTCTAAATCGACATCTAACAATTCTATCGCTCACAAGTCATTGTTTCTAATTTCGTCATCTGACCCGTGGTATGGTGGCATTCTGATTTATCTCCAGACCTAGACTTTTTGCTCTGATACCTCTCACTCCGAGCATCAATGTATTCGATACCAAGCCAAGAATTACATCATCATTGGCACACTCTTTATAGATGCGGTATTGATACAATTTTACGAAGGTGCCTCATGCATGAGGAGGCCGAGAAAGCCCTGAATGAATGTCACTCTGGGGCATGTGGCAATCATTTATCTGGCTACGCTACTACACAAAAGATATTACGCGCTAGTTACTTTTGGCCAACTATCTTTCAAGACTATATTCTCCCCATTCAGTATTGTCATGTGTGCCAAATTTATGATCGTAAGACCCACGCTCCGCCCACTCTGTTAGGGTCCTATGATTTATAGGATCAAATGATGATTTAGTATTTTCTTTTAGTATATCCAATTGTAAATAATATTGCATATTGCAAATGATTCCCAAAAATATATATTATTAAATAAATTTAAATAAATGAAAAGAGGGTATATAAAATTGAATAAAAGAAAAAAGAAAAAAGATGAAAAGAACCCCATAAAAAAATAGAACTGAAAGTGATGCAAATTCAAATTCTTCTAGAATAAATTGATTGTTGTGTGCAGCTTGTTTAAAATGCCACAACCCCGAGTGATTATTTAGGTCATATAGTGTAATCATGATCAAACAAGTTTCAATTTCTGTTAATTAGATTAGAGAATAAGTTAGCCAAAATGTGTAATCTTGGCTAATGATAGCTAGATAGATGAATGAGTTGATACAATTGTTTAAGCTGGATCAATAAAAAATGATAAATAGGATTAAGATAGGTGTTTTTTTTTTCTCCTAAAGAAAATAAATAAGGGTCTACACATTTAAATGCACCCTTTCATTGGTCAAAATTAGTCTTAGGTTAGGATAAAATTGAATTCAAAAGGGGTCAAAGGATAAAAACAGATTCATTTACATCAAAGGCTTGGCTTTATCCTAAGTATTAAACCTATGAAATATTGCCCGCAAGCGACAAAATGTGTTTGTCGCATTTGTTAAGTTATGTGTTCCATCCGATGGCTCGATGGACTCCTCATCAGATCGACGGCCAACAAGGTTTTTCGCCCCCCTATCCATCCTACCTTTATCCGCGGGGGGCGAGGGGATCCAAAAAGCGATTTCCTCTCCATCGATCCCACCCCTACATGTCACCTCCGTGTTATTTTGCACTCCCCCCTCACAAACCTCTTACCACTTCGACCCCCCTCTGAAATTTGCCAACCTTCTCCCCCTTTCCTACTAGCTCTTCTTGTGCGCTCCCCTCCACTCCTATTCTGACACCTGGCCATGTCCGTTACGTAATTAACATTTCACCTTGTTGTCACTCCTGCACCACTCACTGCCTGCCACTTGGACTGTTGTCCCCACTCACCTCCACGTCATTTCTACACATCACCCTTGCGAACTCCACTTCCTTTACACCAACCATGTGCCTCCACACCATCCCCCACCTCCATGTCACCTCCCGCCTTCACATCATATGTTCGTTTCATGGTCAGTTAAAACTATGTTTTTTTTCCCTATACAATACAATAATTTCAAACATGATTTACAAACAGATGAGAATGAATTTTCAAAAACGGAACAAGTTTTTTCCTGATAACATCCTCATGTACAAAAATCTCTCTCAATTTTCTAACAGTTGTTATGGTTTGGGAGATTCGGATGAAGCTTTGCAGGTATATTTTCCCGAATTTTCCTATTTTTATCCAGTGTTTTCAAATGAGGTTTTTGAGCAGGCGGAAATGAATTTTCAAAACCTGAAAGAGGTTTTTGTTGCTAATGTCATAATTTACAAAAACCTCTTTCGGTTTTCTAAAAAATATTATTGTTTGGGATATAAAGAGGGATCATTGAACCCTATTTTTCATAATTTCGAGAGGAAAAATCTTATGGACCGTTAGTGACATGGATGCCACCTCATCAAATAAGAGTTGCAATCAAATTCAAATTTCTCTTCTTTATCCCTAGAAACCCTCAAGAATAGTTCCAGAACTCTTCAAATAGTTTTAGTTTCCTTTATTTATGTTCTTATTTTTATAGTGCCAGAACTCTTCAAAACACTCTGGTCTAGCCTAAAGCAAAATTAATGTTTTCTACTGAACTTTAAATATAGAATTTAGGTAACAATACTCTATATCTAAAGTGAATCATAATCTGTTCTTCCTTCCTCCATTTCACAGACATTAAATAACCAATAATATGCCTACCTTGACCTATTTCACTTAAGCTTGATACTTCTGCAAATTGATCACCCCAAGCCTCTTTGACTCCATTGCCCAATGGCTCTTCCCTTGCTATTCCCACCAAACCAATTCATAAACCAAACCTTGAACTTTCACAACTAACCTAAAACCCTACCAAGTAAACAAATCTAAATCTGAAAGAGAGATCCCTCTATGAAGCAGGCAAGGCTAGATCCCAACTTCCAAAGTGGTTTTGTGGTTACCTCTGCAATTATTTCCCAACCTTATTAAATTACAGAGTGATAACACGGTCCATTGCATCTCGTTATTGTCATTGAACCGTTTGCGAAATGGGGTATTGACTTCATGACATGTAATCTTCACTCGGCCGGGGGGCATGGTTATATCATTGTCAAAGTATATTATTTTACTAAGTGGGCCAAGGTGATGCCTACATTTAACAATACTAGCAAAATGATTACATAATTATTTTTCAATCACGTCGTCATAGTTTGGTGTGCCGCAAGCCATAACTACAGATCACGTAAAGCATTTCCGGAATCATATGATGACCAAACGAAGTTTGGTTAGGACTTTCCCATGAAAGTTCCACTCCCTACTATCCTCGGCCTATTGAACAAGTTGAGGCTATCAATAAAGTTAGTAAAACCATGCTTCAACGTATGGTAGGGGTCCATAAATCAAACTGGCATTTTCTCCTTTATGCTTCCTTATGGGCATACCGAACCTCAATAAGGAATGCTACTGGATTCACACCCTTTCAGTTGGTTTATGGTCTGGAAGCAATCCTTCCAATCGAATGGGAGATTCCATCATTGAAACTAGATGTCAAACTTCTTCCTGCTACTTCTGTAGAAGAGGAAAGTCTTTTACATCTAACTCGATTAGATGAGGCACGGCGCGATGTCGCTATGGCTAATGAAGCTCATAAAAGATGTATCAAGGTGTAATATGACAAAAGTGTCAAACCTCGTGTCTTCTCAAAAGGAGACCTTGTTCTTTTGTGTGACCAAGAATCTGATAAGTTAGGTTTAAGAATGTTCCAACCTATGTGGTCAGGTCCATATATTGTCAAGTGTGTCCTTGCAAAATGGGCCTTTGAGTTCGTTGATTTCGAAGGGATTCCATTGGTGCAGCCTAGGAATGGGTTGTACCTTAAAAAATATTATGCTTCATCGCATGTGTAGTAACACTATGTACATACTATCTATAGGTGCATTGAGTGTGTTTTCTTTGTGTCCCTTTAGAGTTTCCTAAGGTTTATGTTGTTTCCTTTTACATTTGGTTTGCAGATGTTGACATCCCTTGAACCGTATTTTGGTTATGCTGATGGTGCTAGTCGTAGTACGTGAAACCCATCCTCTGCGACGTGGGCTATCTTTTCTCAAAGTGGTGAGTTAATCAGTTTACAAGCGATTTGTATTGATCACTCTATCAATAATATCGTTGAGTACAACGCGGTGGTTGAAATACTATCTGGTGTTATTTCACATGGTATCCATTGTTTAGTCATCAAACTTGATTCACAACTCATGGTAGTACAAATTGCTAATATTTATTCAGTTAGAAGTCCTACCATCTTGCGTATATTTTTAAGGGTTTTCCTTCTAGAAATACATTTCAATTTCATACAATATGAAAACATTTCTAGAAATTTGAATATATTGATAGATGTGCTTGCTAATCAGGTTTTAGATAGACATTTGCAACGAATGTAAATAAATTTCAATACAAACCAAATCATTGAAACTACAATAGGAACACAGAAACACTAAAGATATATATATATAATATTATATATTATATATATATATATATATATATATATATATATAATTATATAATATAATTAGTTTGGTTTTACAAAATTTGTGTCCAAGACACATATGGACACACAACCCATATACAAAACTACATGCAAATATCTAAGTAGACTAATCAAAGTGCTCATGATAACAAGGCATTGCATGTGCTATGTTGCGCAGTAGCTGACCAATACGGCTAGGCAATTCGATGGTGTGTTGTTTAAGTCACAACGGAACCTGTCTAATCGCGGTCTCATCTATCCCATGAGTCAATCCCTCCATGTGACGCTGCACCTCAATTAGGATCTCAGCTACATTTAAATACAGTAGTGCATCAGGTCCTACTGCAACAACCTGTGCTATTTCTACTGGTACTTGTGGTTGTTCTCCTGCACAACAGAGATATGAAGCACCTATAGGTCGAACAAGCCCAATATCTACATGAAAAATCAATAGTTTAAGTCTCATAAACACCAAAAAACACTAAAAGAATTGTAAAACTTTAAAAAATTCAAATGGTTGAAATATCTTACCTACATTGTTGATTTGTGGTAGCATCGGATGTGGTCTAGCCATGAAAATTGGTGGAGATGGTAAGGCACATAAGATCTCCAAGACCCAAAAATGGTTTGGGGAAATTCCACCCGGTTGGATAGATATTAAAATAATTAATATTTTTAATGGTGTTCCTAAGTCTAAACTTAGGAAAATTAAAATATTAATGGGTATTAATATAAAACTAGGTAAGAATGTTCTAAATGACATGGATCAAGCCAAATATAATCTTAGTCGTTGATTAGGGACTTAATCTCAGTCGTTGAAGACTCAACAAGAAAAGTATAAGAGGAGGCATGAGGTTCAGTTAGAGGTACACCAAGTGGATCAAGAATTCGATTTTCTAGGGCAAGGTTCGCTGAGAAAACGAGGTAGTGATCTATTGCACTGAGGGGCAGTTCAGCAGAAGGCCAAGAATACATATCAGAGAGGCAGAGAAAGTGTCGGAGAGACAATGCAGAGCCTAGGAAGGATGACGCAGAGGTAGCCAGGACTGACACAGAGGTTGAGGAGGCCACCGCAGAAAACTGAGAGGGCTAAGAGGCTGACGCAGAGGATAGCAAAGATGATGTTGGGCTGAAGAGGCAATGCTAAGGAACTTTCATGGGGTAGACTGGGAGCTGAGAGGCAAACACAGAGTAGAAGAGGGTGATGCAATCCCTGGAGGGTGACGCAGTTCCAGAGAGAAGCTTGGAGCAGCTTTCGCTGTCTAGCTAAGGAACTGTTGTAGTTGTTGTGGGATCAATCATCCGGTTCTTGATCAGTCATTGTATCTGTCTCCGAGGAAAGGTACTTATGCCAAGAAAAATATCTGAAGGGTGAGCCATTTCTGGCACCCTAATTGTGTTCAGAAACTGCATAGTAATAAAACCCTGATATCTGCTGCACCAATTTTCCTGCATTGGATTTTTCCGGGGGCGTTTGTCCAAAAATAACAGTGTCCCTTGTATGATTGTCCAGTTATTTCAGTTACTAATCTATATATGTATTAAGGTTGCATTTGTGTTTATTTCGGTATTTATATTTATAAATAAGTTGCTAATGGAAAGAACAAGTAGGAGATAATAAACCAAATAATGCAGTAGGGATTTCTGATGTGTTAGAGTTATAAATTTCAACATATATTATCCCATTTCTCACCCTCTGGAAGCATGAGTTCAGGGTCGTTGCAAAAATATATCCCTGCATACGGATAATCATTGACCATAATGAATTGTTTGCGCACCCATCCAAAGAAGGATGGTGAGAAGTTGATCGCCAACGGACCTGCATGTCTGGACATATGATCGATCCACCTCCTCGTTCGTGGTACCCTCGAATCAACAAGCTCAAACGTAATCTGTTCAGACTGAAGTAGTGGAATCCATTCTAGGGCAAAAGAGACTAAGATATAATTGTATCCAAAGTTTTTCAACGTTCCCTCTCTTGCTTTAGTAACTTGTTCTTTCATATTGACCAATACCCCCTCACTCCAGTTGAAGATTGTTGGCTCTAAGAACTCCACACTGTACTGCATGTATGATTTGTTGGCCACATGTAGTGTCGAGCTACCCGCCAATCTGGCAATAATGAACAAGATCATTCTTAAGGGAAAATTGGTTACATCTTTTATATTGATATTTCCATATCTAGTTGGTTTGGTTTGGATTGAGGTATGTAGTAAGTAATGATATAGTATTTCACTATTTCCCCACCCCTTCTCCCACCTAGGAGAGAGATGAGGGTACTTCTCCTCAATAAACTAGTTAGAAAATATATGTAATCTACTGTGATCTCGAGAAGATGTTCTCCAAATTGGAATTTATGTGCTTGCACATCCCATGCATGAACAAGATATTCTAGTAGCTCCATATGTTGCCTCATACTAGTAAGCTAGAAGAATTTCAACAATCCACAATCCTTTAGTGCCTAGATGGTAGCAGGATCATTAGCTGCATTTAAATATTGTTCCTCATGTTCTCTTTCTATCAAAATGAAAGCCATTTTATGCTAATGAAGACTTGAAACATCAATGGGAAACTCATTAGGATCCTTTCCATGCAAAAAAACTCAAAAAATTTGAGGAGAAACTGGAAAACAAATTTGAGATTTGTGCCCAATGCACCCCCAAGGAATGAGACAGAGTGTTGCACCCTTGCCTGCACTGTATATTGACTTAGGCACAATGCAAATTTTGACTCCCTGGGCCTGCGTTTGTCCTAGGGAGAATTTTTAGAACCCCAAGGCCCTCAAAAATACCAAAAAAATTGCATCGAACCATGAATTGAAAGAGAAAGGTCTTAGCTCCTACCTAGAAGTGATGACACCTAAAACAATCCACCAGATTAAGCACAATCAGCTGCAGAAATTGACAGAAAAAATTACTCAAACTCTCATTGTTGAAGGTAAATGTGAAATGGTAAATATGAATAGTCATTTTGGATATTTATGGTTGTTTCTTCCATTATTCACATTTAATGTTTTCACTTAGTAACAACCTATTTTTTCCATGAAAAAAGTATGTTTAATCCTTTTGTGATGTTCTGAGTAGGTCGACAGCTATTTGATCGATTTTGTCATGTTTTGAACATATCATTTTGACCAAGGAGTATTCTTTTATTGCTTTTTTTTCGGAATTTGTAAACTTACGAAAAAGGAATCCCGTGGAGTCCTCTTTTAGCTCTTTTCAGACTCCCAAATATGAAAAGATTGTTGAGCACTTGTCTTTCCGAACTCGTAAAAGTAAATGAAAATACATCTATGTTGGGCCGGTTTAATAAGTATTTAATTTGACTGAACCGGAATCATTTAACTATCAACCAGGGTAAGTTTGTTTATTTCAAAGGTGTTTGCACTATCTGTGCCGATACATAACAGCGAGCGAAAGAAATCAAAGAAAATGCCATTGAACATAGTTGCAAAACTTAAAGCACTCATGCAAAAATTAGAAAGACATTCTACAGGAATGAAACTCACTCACCACACTTCATGTTTTTCTCAAAGAACATGCGTGCCACACATCATTAATAAAAATATATTAACTGATTAAATATTATAGTTCTAACCAATCTTTTGTAACATCATATAATGAATTTTAAAACTGAACTGCATCAGTACTACAATTCATAGAACAACATTAATGAATCCACACTTAAAAGAAAGACAAACCAAATAGCTAATCTACTACTACTACAATCCCTGCTAAAGAGGAGGGCCCTTCCACCCTAGCACGACACAGGGATGAAATGGAAACCAGTTAAAAACTCAACTCGGGATCTGTGTGAACATCAACAGAAGTGCTTTATATTAAAAATGACCGGAAATTACAAGATCCAAATGTTGATGTTATTCTTGTGTTGTCGTTCCCTTTTCATGGAACCAAGCCTTCCTATAAAGTTTACAAGCCCCAAAAATTAGGGAACAAATCAGTCATGAGAATCTCACGATTCTCATACTGATCAATATTAAGAGAAAAATAGAAAGCCTTACAAATGGTTTCCCAATAAAATACCAATTCAAGTTACACCATCTCCACAATCATAATTGTTGAGATCATTTAACCGTCCGTAGATAATTCATGATTCTTGACAATTGTCTTTGAAGACAGCAACCACGGTCTTTTGCAGATGCGGTGTAATAACAACTTGAGGTGTGACAACAAAACTTCAGACTATAACAACAAATCCTCGAAGTGTAACAACAACAGTTACTCATCCTTAGTCCTTAGTTGTAGGCAACAACTGAAAGAAAAATAACCAAAAAACTTCTTCCACAATTACCTTGGTTAGCCATCCCAAAAATATATCATTTCATTCGATATTTAACAAAAGATGGCAAAATAATATGTTGAGAAAGGATTGCTCTTATAACCAGGGAAATGGTAATTGGGACATAAAGTCCATAGGTTTAGAGAGAGAGAATGATCAAAAATGAGGAAAGAGGTGTCTAAGATATGCTTAAAAACTGCACCCAACATCTCCTCCCAACTGAAGCAATTGCATGTCCTCATGCAGAATCTTCAGGTACTGTTGTTGTATCGCCGCCGTAAACCTATCAATTTATAAGCACCTGCAGTTTCTTCGTCACCAGCTTATGCAACCATGATTCCTCTTCATAATCACACAATTGGTAATGGGGCTGGTATTCTTCGACTGGAAGTCAAATCAAGGGATACTTAAATCTAAGCCCTATCCAAAAGGCTCCCATTGATTTCGCAATCTGGCCATATTCTGGAACCCGTGTACCAACAACCACAAAATTAGGAAACCCAAAAGGGTCACACTCCTGCAAACTTACACTGCTAGTCTTTGTACGTTTAAGGCATCCAGTCAATGCTCGGCTCTTCAGTTGTGTAAAGAGGTTGAGGCAAAATTCGACAATCCTCCTCCTGTAGATGGTTGATTGTTCCCTCATATCAGGGGTACTCAGAAACTTCATAAATTCATGCCTCAATTTAGTAGCCATGCCTGGTTCTACTCTTGTCCACAAGGTTGCCTTCCCTTCATCGGTGTCAGATGACTTCATGGCCAGACGCTATTTTACTTGATTTCTCATGAAAGGGATGAAGGGGCACAACTGCAAGTCCCCCATGTAGGAGAAAATGCATACAATCATATGCAAACTATTGTCTTTACAAATCATATTATGTAGAAAAAGCTCACAAAGTAAGCTTTGCTCATCAAAATCACATGCACGAAAAACATCTAAAAAAAATCCTGGTAGAATTACCTAGATAAAGTCTATTCTCATAGACAATTTTTAACTGAAACAAATAAAATATTTCCCAAAGAAATATTGGATAGGATGGGGAAGGCCTTCTACACCCTAACAGGTTCAGTGCGAGTCCATACAACCTATCTTTATCATTTGTTAAGTCCTGAACTTTCTGTTGTAACTGTTGCACTCGTTCTTCCTTTTACTTCTCAATTTTCTTCCTTTCCCATCTTGTCCACTCTTCCGTCAACTTCCTTAGGCCATTGTTCTTTGAGAATATTTACAACTTTTTGATGCTCCTCCAAAGATATCTCTCCTTTTTGCAAATAGAGTGCCAATTGCTTCCATTTTTGTAATTTTGATATCAACAAAGTTTTTATGAACACCATCTTGCTTTAGGATCTCGTGTTTTCTCACATGCAACATCAATAGGGGGTGTAACAACATCTCAAGATTCAATTTGTTCTGCTTTGACTATTTATTTTTGTGTAACAGAAGCTTCATCAACAGGTTCTTGTGGATCAGCTCTTACCTATTCTTCCCGAGGGACCTCTGCCTCAACTGCTAGTTCTTGTGTAACAACAGTATCGTCGGTAGGTTTTTGGGTCTCAACTTCCAGGGCAATCACCATGGGATGCTATGTTTCAGCTGTTGGTTCTTGTGTAGCAGCGTCGTCAATGGGTTCTTGTGTAACAACTTCCCAAGGTTCAGTTTGGGTTTCTATCAAGATGGTACTTGCAACACAAAATTTAAACCCAGATGTTGCTAAATTCTTAGCACATGTTGTACATACAGAACCTGGTGTATTTTCTATTCTCATCTTATCAATATCCTCTACCAAAATATCCAGACCCGAGACCCTTGTTTCTACTTTACTATCCTCTAATTGTTGCCTTAATTCTTTATTTTCTTTTTCTAATTTTTCAATTTTACGCAGCAAGGTTTGGGTCTCGTCCTTACCTGGTAAAGGAACCTCTTCAAGATGGAGGCGAGGGCTCTGGCTAGGTGCTAACTCTGACCCTCCTTTTTGGTGTCCTGCCACCTATTGGCTTTTCCAGCGATCTTTTCTTTATTTTGCTTCCAGAGGATTGCCCTTGCTCTTCAGTCACTCGAGCTTCCTTTGGAGCGTCAGCGAGGGTTTCAACTTGCTTCCAGTGTGAAGTCCTCGTCTTTCTACTCATAAATGACTCTTTTTATTATAGCCCAGTAGTCATAATTTTTTCCATTAAACTAAGGTATTTGAGTATTAGTCAAGCTTGTGCTTGATGCTTCCATTTTAATTGTTAAAAAAACTTTTTGCATACTAGTAAATACGATCCAAAAATCTTCCTTCAAAGCAACCTTTAACTCCCAGTAAAAACACTTACTCTTACACTAACAAGATTTCACACGCTCTGATACTGCATGAAAGATTTAGGAAGAGTAGTCTTCCTCAAGACTACAGTTTCAGAGATTAAAAAACGCAATTGACTTCCACAACTTAAATGGAGCTAAAAACTCAAAAATTTAATGCACAACAGAACAGAGTAAAACATAGTAAAAATGGGAACAACACAATAAAAATTTGGATTATAAGTCTAATACATGAAATACATTCATATGATACAGTGAATCCTTCACCAAGTAAAATAAAATTTCTTACTGCAATTTACTCTTCATCAGGAGTTGCGGAGTAACAAGCTATAAAACCTAGTAACTATATGTTTTCACGTGCCCACCAAAAACACTTCTCCACGATTTTCTCCTCTTGACCTCTGAGAATTACACCCTTGACTAAACTAAAAACTTCTACCCATTTATATTCAAAGATACAAGTTTCAACACATTAATTCATGACAAAGTCAAAGTATTAAGACATAATATGGAAGCTTGTACAAAATATGTTTTTCTGAGCCTGCACATGTTGCGGAATACAAATAACAGTTGTGGAATAAATGTTTGACCACACATTTTCACTAACCCTGCATTAAATTCACATTCAATTCTTAATTATTATAGCCCAATAGTCTTTTTTAAGAATTGAATGTGAATTTAACACAGGGTTAGTAAAAATGTGTGGTCAAACATTCATTCCACAACTGTTATTTGTATTCCACAACATGTGCAGGCTCAGGAAAATATATTTTGTACAAGCACTCATATTATCTCTTAATATTTTGACTTTGTCATGAATTAATGTGTTAAAATTTGTATCTTTGAATGCACATGGGTAGAAGTTTTTAGTTTAGTCGAGGGTGTAAGTCTCAGAGGTCAAGAGGAGAAAATTGTGGAGCAATTTATTTGGTGGGCACGTGAAACATATAGTTACTGGGTTTTACAGTTTGTTACTCCGCAACTCCTAGTGAAGCGTAAATGCAGTAAGAACTTTAAATTTACTTGGTCAGGAAGTCACAGTATCCATATGAATGTATTTAATGTATTAGACTTATAATCCAAAGTTTTATTGTGTTGCTCACAATTTTACTATGTTTTACTCTGTTTTGTTGTGCGTTAAATTTTTGAGTTTTTAGCTCCATTTAAGTTGTGGAAGTCAACTATGTGTTTTAATCTATGCATCTGTAGTCTTGAGGAAGACTCCTCTTCCTAAATCTTTCATGCGGTATTAGAGCGTGTGAAATTTTATTAGTTTAAGAGCAAGTGTTTTTACTGGGAGTTAAAGGTTGCTTTGAAGGAAGATTTTTGGAGCATATTTACCAGTAGGCAAAAAGTTTTTTAAACAGTTAAAATGGCAGCGTCAAGCACAAGTTTGACTACAAATATCTTAGTTTAATGGCAAAAATTATGACTATTGGGCTATAATAATGAAGGATTTTTTTTCTTCCCAGTAGTCTTTTTTCTTCTTTCTACTTATAAATGCTTTCTATGAATCATTCCTTGTAAAGCAATTGTTGCTGAAGATTAATAAAACCCTCATCTGTTGCACTGTTTTCCCACATTGGGTTTTTCCAGGGACAATTGTCCAAAAACAACTGCGTTGATGTGATTGATTCTTTTGCTTGCATATCACTATTATTTTCTCTATGTAATTATGTGATCACTGTAGTAGAAATTATTTTAATGTTTACTGAAGGGTTTTGTAAATAACTTGTAGTGAGAAATAAGTAGGTGAAATAAATCAGTTATTGCAGTAGAAATTCGTGTTAAAAATTTTCACATGGTATCGGAGCAAAGATCGGGCAACAGGATAGAGGAATCTGCTATGGGTCAGGAGCATGATGTTGACGCATCAACTCAGAGGGACTCACACAGATCTCCAGAGAAATAAGAAAGCACGAAGAACATGGATCACGATTATTCTATGTTAGCTTCCAGACTGGAAGAAGAAGTCACTTTCCTAGTGAGTTTTGCCTTCTCTAAGGTTTGGTATATAGATAGTGGAGCTTCTTGGCATATGATAGGAATACGAGAATGTTTTTCAAATTATCAGGAAGAAATGGTGAATTTTCAGATCACAATGTGAAATAAGGCAAAGTGTACCCCCGTAGGAAGAGGTACTGTAGTCTTTCAAACAGAAGTAGGGGATGGGCTTCGAGCAACCAATGTGCTACATGTGCTAGGATTGGCCATGAACTTACTCTCTATATCTTAGCTTCAACAGAAGGGCTATGGCGTTTTCTTCATTAAGGAGAAAGTATATGTCAAATACCCGAGTTGGAAAAAGAAGGCCAAGATTGGAATCAGAAGTAACAGGTTGTATAGATTACAACTAGAATCTCTAATGACACTGATAGGCAGCAGTGGCGACAAATATTTGAATGAACTATGGCACAGGAGGATGGGACACTTACACCATGGGGCTTTGAAAATTCTCAGGAAAACAGTATTAGGAGTTCCAAACTTAAGTATTGAACAAGATGATGTATGTAGAGGATGTGCACTAGGCAAGGATGTTGAAGTTTCTAAGTTTACTTAATTTAGAATCCCTTCATGCACTTCTTCTGATTTATTCCTACCTACTTGTTAATTTTTCTTTAACAAGTTATTTACAAAATAAATACTTGTTAAAATTGGCAATTTGGGCAAAACTTCATGTGGGTCGTCTTATTCATGGCTGATAATATTTTTATTAGATTCCTCTTGTCTAGAGGTGTAGGATTGATATAAAGATCATCCGATTCCGATAAGTATTCATGGAGATATGAATTTATTTTGATTATGGAATTATTATCAAGCCCGACCTACAACTCATGTAGGCTCAGAAGCCCAACAGTCGCATCTATTCAAACACCAACGTTGTGTATAAATATAAGAGGACTTTTCCTCATTTGGACTCAATCATCTCATCACATCTCTCTCTCTACTACGCAGAAATGAGTCTATTCTCTATTACGCAAAAAAGGGTCTCTCTCTCACACATGTGAAGCCGGAAGCTGTTGAACTTGAAGCTACAACTGCAGATCCAAAGTTTGACCAACGTTGACCATCAGATCTCCTCTTTAGAACTGCATTATAGGTCCATCTAGATCTCCTCTGAAAGCCGCAACGTTTGGTGGTGGAATGAAGTCAATCCAACGAACAGTTTGCAAGATATCGACTACCCTAGTTTGAAGCCGGAAACTGCTAAAACTGAAGTTGCAACAGCAGAAGTAAAGATTGACCTATGTGGCCTAAAATATCTCCTCATCTGAATTGCGTTGTAGGTTCATCTAAACCTCCTCTGAAAGCCGCAACTTTTGGTGGTGGAATGAAGCCAATCCGATGAACGGTTTGCAAGATATCGACTGCCCTAGTTTGAAGCCGGAAACTGCTGAAACTAAAGTTGCAACTGCAGAAGTAAAGATTGACCTGCATGGCCTAGAAGATCTCCTCATCTGAATTGCGCTGTAGGTTCATCTGAACCTCCTCTGGAAGCCAGAACTTTTAGTGGTGGAATCAAGCCGATCTGACGGTCGGTTGTGAGGTATCATCTACCCTAGTTTGATAATGAAACCGCTAATGTTGATGTTGATGATCTAAGGTTTCCTACTGCTGATATGAATCAGATTTATTGAACTATTTCTCTCTGCTGAATTATTGAAGATAAAAGAAGATTTGATCAAAGGGTTTCCCCACACATTGTGGGGTTTGTCCCTGGCTAGCCGCCACATCTTGTGTCTCTTGTCTTGGCTTGTTTTCTGTCAATCGTTTAACGTTCTATCCGCACTTTACTTTATGTACATGTGATTGCTAATCTGTGGAATATAATTAGAAAAGGAAGTAAACTGTTATAGGCATAGAGCATACCATAACTTAACAATACTGAAAATAAACACCAATGCATGCTCAACATATTACAGATCAACAACTAAAAGAAACAAGAACAAACACACCACATGACACCATTATTTTTGGACCAATGGCTCCGGAAAAACCCAATGCGGGAAAACCGGTGCAACTATCTGTGGGTTTTCTTATTAAGCAATATCAAAGTACAATCTGGGTGCCGTAATTGGCCTACCCAATAAAGAATTTCCTTAGCAGCTATAACTCACAGTTTGAGAGAAATCTCCTGGCCGAAACCCTGGAAAACACTTCCGGCAGCTCCTTAGCACAAAACTGCTCCTGGAACCCCAACGTTTGCCCAATCTGGATGGCATTAGCCCCTCTCTATCTCACGCTAGCCCTACGTCAGCCTTTCTTGGCGCGCGTCAGCCCCAGGAGGCCCTGCATCAGCTCTAGGAGCCTTTGTGTCAGCTACGTTGGCCTCTTTGGTGCTTTGCGCAGCACTTGGTTGCCTCTGCATGGCCTTGCGTGAGCCCTTGCTGGCTCTGCATCACCCTCCTTAGCTGCTGCACTACTCTCCCGACACAATCTCTGCCTTCTCTATTCCTCTATACTCAATGCCCCTCAGCTGCTCTCCCGGTCACTGATTCTATCTCTCTTAGCAAACACCGCTCTAGAGAATAGAATGACTAATCATCTGGTGTGTTTTCCAAGTGACCCTTAAGCCTCCTCTTATACTTTTCCTGTTGACATCCCAACGGCCAAGATTAATTCCTTAATCAACGACTAAGATTAGATTTGGCTTGATCCATATCTTTTGGACCTCTCTAACACAAATTCATATTAATACAGATAATATTTTATTTTCCTTGAGTTTAAACTTAGGGACTCCATTAAAAATATTAATTATTTTAATATCTCCTGATCTATTTAAAATTTTCCCAAACCCCTTCTGGGTATTGAAGATCTCATGTGCCCCAACCTCTCCACAAAAATTTCGTGGTTAAAGCACATCTGATGCTACCCCAAATCAACAAAGTACGCCAAGGCAACATTTTCTAGAAGCAACAATAAGGAAACATTGGTCTGGGATTAATACACTCAGATATTTGTGGACCCATGTCCACAAAAGCTCTTAGTGGTGCCGAATATTTTGTCACCTTCATTGATGACCATTCCAAAAAGACTTGGATCTAATTTCTAAAATCCAAGGATGAGGTTTTTGGTCGATTCAAAGAGTTCAAGTCTCTAGTTGAGAATCTAACAGGAAAGAAGATAAAGATATTGTGCTCAGGCAATGGTGGAGAATACATCAACAAGGACTTCACTGAGTTTTGCGCAAGGGAAGGCATTAGAAGGGAGTGGACAGACCCTAAAATCTGGAGCAAAATAGAGTAGCAGAAAGGGAGAACCAAACTATTATTGAAGAAGCTAGGGCAATGTTGTATGATCAGGATATGCCCAAGTTTCTATGGGTAGAGGCATGCAACACGGCAGTGTATATCCAGAACAGGACTCCTCATAGGGCTTTAGGTAAGATTACTCTAGAGAGTGCTTTTACCGATAATAAGCCTGAGTCATTTTAGGATATTTGGGAGTTTGGCATACTGCCATGTACCCGAAGAGAAGAGGAAGGAATTGGATTAGATTGCGGAGAAAGGATATCTTGTAGGATATAGCGAGAATGCTAAGGCATATAAAGTCTATCTTCCGGGGAATAGGAAGATCGTAACTCGACGGGATGTAAAGTTCATGGAGGACAGAGCCTTCAGAAAATCCCAAGAAATGCCTTCCGAAGAGCAGTCAAAAGATGATCCATTGGTCCAGTCACTCCGACCAACAAAAACAAGCACTAGTATTTCTCCTAAAGTCAAAACTCCAAAGGAGGAGCATCAAGAAGAGGAGCAGATAGATATACCAACTACCAGTGGTAGAATGAGTCGAGAACTTCGACAGACACTGAGATGTAGACAATTTGGTCAGGGTGCGAATAGTCGAGCATGGAATAATGTACACCCAAGGCAATGACATCAAGTTAAGTGGGTTCACTGACGCAAAATGGGTTGGAAGTTCAGTAGATCGGAAAAGTATCGTCGGTTACTGTTTCAGTATTGGATTGGGAATGACCTCCTGGTGTAGTAGGAAACAAAAATCTGTGGCTCTAAGCTCAGCTAAAGATGAATATATGGCAGCTAGCACAGCTTCATGCGAAGCCATATGGCTTAGGAAATTGCTTGTGAATATATTTAGGAGAAAGATGGAAGAAACCAGTATTTTGTATGATAATCAGATTTGCATAAAGCTCTTTGAGAATCCAGTCTTTCATGATCGGTCGAAGCACATTGATATCAAGTGTCACCTTGTCAAAGACTATGTCCAACAAGGGGTAGTACAGTTGAGGTACACCCCAACAGGAGAACATGTGGCAAACATTCGCACTAAGGCCCTAGGACGAACAAAGTTTGTTTACTTTAGGGAGAAGATGGGTATGGTAAAGAATCCATTTCAGCAGCGGCAGCGGATAGTATAAGGAGTTGCACTACAGCAGTTAGCAGTGAAAGTGCTATGCACAACATGATGCAACATATTTAGAGGGAGTTGTGGTACAGATGTAGCAATGACAATTACAATGTCATGGGCAGCAGTACAGGTCGCAGTAACACAGCGGATGAGGGGCACTAGACCTAGCATCAACAACGTAGAGGACATATGTCGTGGATCAGTGTGATGCTTTTGTTGGGAAGTATTGCTAGAGCACATTCCTCGCTAAGAGGGAGTGTTGATTTTGGGTAGCATCGAATATGCTCTAGCTCTGAAACTTTGTGGAGAGGCTAGAATACATGAAATCTCCGCGACATAGAAATCGTTTGGAGAAATTCCACCCGGATGAGGAGTTGCTAAAATAATTAATATTTTTAATGGGTTTCTAAGTCCAAACTTAGGAAAATAAAAATATTAATGGGTATTAATAAATATATAGGTGACAAGCTTCTAAAAGACGAGGATCAAGTCCATTTTAATCTTAGCCATTGATTAGATACTTAATCTTTCCCGTTGATTAGATACTTAATCTCGGCCATTGATTAGATACTTAATCTCGCCCATTGATTAGATACTTAATCGTAGCCATTGATTCATCAACATGAAAAGTATAAGAGAAGAATTGAGAGTCATTTGGGGACACACCGGGCAAACACTCAGTACCCAGAGGGAAATCAATTCTCAAGGAGAAGGAGTTCGATTTGAGAGGGAGAGTTCTAGGGTGAAGGAAGAGGAGAGCATGAACAACAGTCAATGACTGAGGAGGAGGTGACACAGGGCATTCGAAAGGCAATGCAAAGGGAAGAGTAGGGAGACAGTACCATCAGAGATGCAGTCCTCATGCAGGCTGACGCAGACTGACATAGAGTGACACAGAAGTGATGCAGAGGTGGGAGAAGGGTCTCCAGGGTGTCAGAACTTCTCCAAAGGTGGAGAAACCTTGTTTCAGGTGTTTTCTCTCAAAATTGTCTCAATTTTTATGTGAATTGTTCCTTGTAAAGCAATTGTTGCTGAAGACTAATAAAACCCTCATCTGTTGCACCAGTTTTCCCACATTAGGTTTTTCCAGGGACAATTGTCCAAAAATAACTGTGTTGATGTGATTGATTCTTGTTCTTGCATAGCAATGTTATTTTCTCTATGTAATTATGTGATAACTGTAGTAGAATTTATTTTAATGTTTACTGAAGTGTTTCGTAAATAACTTATTGTGAGAAATAAGTAGGTGAAATAAATTAGTTACTGTAGTAGAATTTCGTGTTAGAAATTTTCACATGATCAAAGATATTGATACTCCCAGTGTCCCCAATGAGACATCGCCCCCTTAGGTCGCCATCATTAACCATTAGATCTGCAAGAGGGCTAAGGACCCACTTGCATCATTTCGCTGGTAATTGGTGATGAATTTTAGGCACTCGTAAATGAATTCAAGGTTGGTTTCACTTTGAGGCCTTGAAGAAGGTCATCTAATTGGTTCTATCATTTTCTAGAGACAAGTTACAAAGATGGAGAGATTTGTTTCAGCAGTATGGGCATCGGTACTTTCTAGTTAGTTTTGAATAAACCTTTGGATTAACCTCGAAAAAGTTGAGTCCAATGAGTATAATATTGGGGGGGTATTTATAAAGTTTCTATTCTTAGCAATGTCCAAACATGAGTGACATGTGGCAGACCCATGATGTGACACGAGGAAAACTTCTTATGGTGACACATGGCCACTCTAGGGAATGACATTTGGCATCGTGCACAAGTATTAATGGGATTGGGTCACATGCATGTAATTAAAATGAGATAACTAGAGATGCATGTATTAGTTGGAAGGCAAGGTGGCAGTTGGTGATAATCTTGAGTAAGATACTCTTAGTTAACTGTCTCATGCCTAGTTGAGTAAACTTTGTGCACTAAACTCATCCTCCTTTCCATGTTGACTCATCCTCCCTCTCATGAGAGTTTCTTCCTCTCTCATAACACACCTTATTCACTCCACTTCTCGCCACCTCAGTCATGACTACTTGTCTTAACTAATTTGACCTCAGTTCTCTCTTTAATCCGATCTCCACTCACTAATCCAAACTACCTCTCTTGCTCTTATTTGCTTCACTCCACTCCATTCCCAAATTTCCACTAGAACTTGCATGAAGTATGAGGACTAGCCAAGAGATAGTTACACATGAAGACAAACTCAGACCTTCCTAGAGATTATCACCCATTGTTGTGATAAAGGAGAGTGAAAGCCTCATTCTAGTGGGGGATTTTCCTAATAGAGCAACAACATATTACAACTCTCTCTCTCTCTCTCTCTCTCTCTAACAGGGTTCTCATCTTCCAAGGATTTGTCAGAAGATTGGTTTTCAGTTTGGTCATTGTAATGCAACCAACTCTTCGATTAATACAAAACAAAGGTGTATTATGCTTGGTTTTAAGCTTTTCTATCTTGTTAGTCTCTGATATTTAATTGTAGACCCAAAACACTATTTTTTCCTTGTATCTTGACTTTTATTAAATCAACTACAGGAGACTATTCCTTCTAATCATCCCCACTTCTAGCAATTGTTTCTTAAATGAAATTCTACCAGTCAAATTTCAATTAAATATTTTTTTTCCTTTGGCAGTTTTGCGCTTGTCAAATGCAAATTTCTTGTGTTGTCTGTTGTGACTCGATTGTGGAGATTTGAAGCTAAAATTTAGCACACACAAAGGGTAGGGACACCCCCTATGGCTGGCATATGTCAGTCAAACAAAGAAGAGGCTCTATAGTGGCTCATAAAAGTAGATTTCTTTTAAAATTTGCAGCTAGAATTTCCACATTTGTTTTGACATAAAAGACCCAATGACTATGCTATTAGTTCATGGTAGCATCGGAAGTGCTCTAGCCTTGAAAATTGGTGGAGAGGCTAAGGAACATGAGTTCTAAAGAGCCCAGAAACCGTTTAGTGAAATTCCACCCGGATTGTATTTTATTAAAATAATTAATATTTTTAATGGAGTTCCTAAGTCTAAACTTAGGGAAATTAGAATATTAATGGGTTTTAATCAAAATATGGGTGAGAATGATCTAGAAGGCGGATCAAGTCATGTTTTAATCTTAGCCATTGATCAGAGACTTAATCTCATCCGTTGAAGAGTAAACAAGTAAAATATAAAATGGAGGCTTGGTGTTCATTTGGAAACACATAGAGAGATTGAGGAAACCAATTTTCTGAGGTGAGAAGTTTTGAGGAGGAAAATCGATTGGGGAGATATTGCAGCTGAGGGGTAGAGAGAGTCTGGGAGAGGGACTTTCCGAAAAATATAGAACAAAGATGCAGAGGGAGCTTGCAGAGAAGCAGCGTAGTAATCGGGAGAGCTGACGCTAGGCCAGTCTAAGCCCACACAATCCTGACGTAGAGCCAAAAGGGCCAGCGCAGAGTAGAAAAGTTTCCTGTTGCGCAGAATCCAGAACTGTCGAAACTGTCAGGACCTTCCAGAACTGTCGGGAACTACTGGAGAGCTGACGCAGAGGGCAGAGAAGGTGACGTAGGGTTGACGTAGAGCCACAAAAATAGTCAGGGTTAGCCAGTCTTGTGCCGGATCAGCAAGAATTTTGCCGGGTGAAGTGAAGTAAAACTCACTCAGATTTTCCACCAGTATTGTCCCTGTAAAGGATTGCTACATGATCATCATAGATGGTATTCAGATATTTACTTTCAATAATAAGAATCCTCAGATCTGCTACACCGGTTTTCCCACATTGAGTTTTTCCGAGGACGATTGTCCAAGAACAATTGTGTCAATGTGATTGTTCATATGTTGATATTCCTCTTTTCGTTTAATTTCAGTTCTAATTTGTGAAGTCTGCAATTGAATTTATTTTGGTATTTACTGAAGTATTGGTAAATAACTTATCATAAATAAGTAGGATAAATAAATCAATTATTGTAGCAAATTTTCACATGGTATCAGAGCAAGGTTCAAGCAAGATGGAAACAAAGAAAAAGGGCATGGAGAATAGTAGAGATCAAAATATTTCCGAATTAGCTTCCATGCTGGAAGAGGAGTTTGCTTGCCTATCAAATTTTGCATCAGCCGAGGACTGGTACATTGATAGTGGGGCTTCAACTCATATGACTAGAGAATGAGAATATTTCTCGAGCTATCAAGAGGAACGAATGAACTTTCAAATCAAAATGGGTAACAGGGAAAGGTGCACCCCAGTAGGAAAAGGAACCACTATATTCCAGACAACAGTAGGAGATAGTCTTCGAGCCATGAATGTACTGCATGTGCCAGGTATGGGAATGAATTTGATTTTTGCCTCTCAATTACAAGATAAGGGATATGATGTATACTTCATTAGTAATAGAGTATATGTCAAGCATCCAAGGTGGAAAAAGAGGGCCCAGATTGGAGCTCGAAGCAATAGATTATACAAGTTGCAACTCGAGTCTCCTATGGCACTGATAAGAGTAATGTCGATGGAGAAAAGGAATTAAATGAGTTGTGGCATAGGAGGATGGGACACTTACATCATGGGGCATTACAGATGCTCAAGGAAACTGTTACGAGGGTTCCAGTGCTTACTACCAAGCATGATGACACATGCAGAGGTTGCGTGCTAGGTAAGTACTCCAAAGAAGCATATTCCAGAAGCAACAATAGAGCTAAAAGTGTATTGGGGTTAATACACTCAGACATTTGCGGTCCGATGTCTACAAGGGCCATCAGTAGCGCTGAGTATTTTATTATCTTCATAGATGGCCATTCCAAGAAAGCTTGGATCTATTTTTTGAGAACCAAGGATGAGATCTTTGATCGGTTTAAAGAGTTTAAGGCTCTAGTGGAAAACCTAACAAGAAGGAAGATCAAGATATTGTGCTTAGACAATGGCAAAGAATACACAGATAAGAACTTCACTGTTTTATGTGCAAGAGAAGGGATCTTAAGAGTATGGACAACACCCTATAATTCAGAACAGAATGGAGTTTCAGAAAGGAAGAATAGAACTATTGTTGAAGCAACAAAGGCAATGTTATATGATCAGAATCCACCCAAGTTTTTATGGGCAGAAGCATGTAGCACGACTGTACACATTCAGAATAGGACTCCTCACAAGGCTTTAGGAAGAAAGACACTAGAGGGAGTTTTCATGGTAAACAAGCCAGAAGTAAGTCACCTCAGGATATTTAGAAGTGTAGCTTATTGCCATATTCTAGAAGAGAAGTGGAGAAAGTTAGAGCAGACTGCCAAAGTTGGGTATCTAGTAGGTTATAGTGAGACTTCAAAGGTGTATTAGATCTACATTCCGAGCTACAAAAAGATTGTAGTAAGGCAGGATGCGAAGTTCATGGAAGATAGAGCCTTCAGGAAATCTCATGAGATGCCATTTGAAGAACAGGATGAAGATTCTTCTCTAGTCTAGCAACAAGGATTAGATCTGGCAGGAAGACAAGCATCTGGTTCAAGCACAGTGGCCAGTACTAGCATCTCCTCGAGAGAAGAGGAGATAAGAGTGTCACAGTAGGTATAGGAAGAGGAACAGATGGAACCTCCCACCACCAATGGAAAAACTAGCCAAGAAGTACAACGGACTCTAAGGGACGCAGAGGAATTAGTTGGAGCTCCTAGAGCCGAGAAAAGGCAGCGTAGACAACCTGACAGGTACCAAACATTGGTAGCTCAAGTCGAAAAACACACTAGTTTTCAAAAATTCGTACAACACCAGGTATGGGTGGATGCCATGGTAGAAGAGTACAATTCTATCATGACAAATGATGTCTAGGAAATTGTACCAAGACTAGAGAACAAATCAGTTGTAGGTTCGAGATGGATCTACAAGATCAAGTATGTTGTAGATGGCAACGATGCTAGGTTTGTCGCAAAAGGATATGCGCAAAAAGGAAGGAATAGATTATGAGGAAGCCTTTGCCCCAGTAGCTTGATATACCTCTATCGGATCCATTATATCCCTTACAACACAGATGGGATGGGCAATTCACCAAATGGATGTCAAGACAACGTTCTTGAATGGGGTGATAGAAGAAGAGGTATATATCGAACAACCAGAAGGTTTCAAAACACATGAAAAGAGAACTGGTGTGTGTAGGTTGAAGAAAGTCTTGTACGGGCTAAGACAAGCACCCAGAGCTTGGTATGGTCAAATTGACAACTACTTACAACAGTTGGGATTCATCAAGAGCGATGTCGATCCCAATCTTTATTATCTGTTGGTAGAAGGTGAGTTGTTGATTCTCGCGTTGTATGTGGATGATCTATTTTTGACAAGATCATCCAGACTCATAGAGGATTTTAAGAAGAACCTAGAAACTGAGTTTGATATGAATGATTTGGGGCTAATGCACTATTTTCTGGGATTGGAAGTTTGGCAGCATGATAGTGAGATCTTCCTTGGCCAAGGATGATATGCATCATAAATTCTAAACAGATTCAGAATGCAAGATTTTCGACCTATGGCTACACCTATGATTACCAATTGGAAAAAAATAGATGCTTCGGGAGACAAGTGAATGCCACCTTATACAGACAACTCATTGGGTCACTTATGTATTTGGTCAACACCAGACCAGACTTGTGTTATGTTGTCAACACCCTTAGTCAGTTCATGGTGGAACCAAAAAGGGCGTACTGGGCAGCAGCAAAGCACATTCTTAGGTACTAGCGTGGAACACTAAATTTTGGATTAAGGTACACCAAGGGCAATGATATCGTATTGAATGGATTCAGTGATGCAGATTGGGGAGGAAGTTTAGTAGACAAGAAAAGTACCACTGGGTATTTCTTCAGTATTGGATCTGGGATGACCTCTACAGTAAGAAGCAGAAGTCTATAGCTTTGAGCTCTGCTGAAGCTGAGTATATGGCAGCTATCAAAGCAACATGTGAAGCTATATGGCTCAGGATAATCAGAGTTGTATCAAGCTCTTTGAAAATCCAGTATTTCATGCTCGCTCCAAACACATTGATATTCGACGTCACTTTATCAAAGACTGTGTTCAGCGTGGAATGGTCTAGTTGGAGTACAATCCCATAGGAAATTAGGTGAGAGATGTTGACTACTGGAGTAGCACCTGATGATTATGTGAAGACTCCATGCCCAAGGATGATCCAGAGGACACTTGTACCATCAGATGTCATCAGTCAACAGAGTTTTTTAACTCTACTTCTAT